>BMAO01037914.1:0-63074 GCA_019973975.1 Trichonephila clavata
ATTACTTATAATTTATAAAAATAATAGCATAATTTTTTTTATCTATAAACAATAGATGGCTCCAAAATACAAGTTCAACTTGTAAAATTTTTTAAAAAATTCACTTCTTTTAGCATATTGGATTGAATTAATATGACAGTTTTTGAATAATAATAAATAATTATTCATTGATGTAAATGAATTTTATTTTTACAACACAATGAATTGCAAATAAGATAGAAAAATTTCAATACAATACATATAAAAATGAACAGTTGAATAAAACTTCCATTCTCAAGTTCTACTGGTTATGTATATAGACAAGGTATTGTATGTTTAGTGCATGCAAACTAAAAACTTATTTGGAGAAATGTAGACATTTCATTATTTTACTATCGCTAATATGTATCTAAAGTATATTTTTATGTATATTTATATTTAGGCTTAAAAAATGGAAGATAAAAAACATCAGAGAGAGAGAGAGAGAGAGAGAGGGGAAAAAAGATACAGAATTCTCACATTCTGAAATTTAACGTGTGAAAAATATATTATTAAGGGTCCCGTAGACAGAAATTCCAACTCTAAAACGATGAAAGCGCCCTCTTCTGGGAGGGGGGAATGGGGGTTTCTAAAAGAAAGGCCAAGTACTCATGAGTACCGGTCTTAATGATCGGAAGTAAATAGTTCCTTCATAAAAAGATAAATTATATGCCTTTTTTTCTTAATTTTCAATATTTTCTTTACTTTGAAATAAATATTTTTTTCAAGTTATTATTTTTCCAAATTTGCATTTACTTGATCCCATTTTCTGATGATTATGTTCTGACAGCTGTCATGATGAAAGAAAATGACATCACAGAATCATACAAGCCTCTTCTACAACAGTTGAGAGAGGGATTCTAAGTGCAAAGGGAGCTCGAGACAGGAAACCTCCCCCCCCTCTCTTTCGCCTTCTATTTTTATTCTTGGAGGGTCCAGTTTACAACCAACTGAAGACTATTTATATGACAACTGACCCCTCTTTTACTGCCCACCCCATGGCAGTTTTCAATTACATGAAAACTGTGCCCGACATTCTAGTTGTACAAAGAAACTGCTTTTTTTACGCTGTTTCGTTTCTGTTTTGAGGAACATCAGTTTTTCATTTGAATTTTATAAAAATATAAGTTTTAGTTAAGGCAAAAACCTTTATATATATATATATATATATATATATATATTATATATATATATATATATATATATATATATTTCTGTACATTCAAAACAATTTTCTGTGATATTCTTCAATACTAAATTGCATCAAAATCCTTTTTTAAACAGTTTAATGACAAGAGAAATTTATAAATTAATGGAATGAATAGTGTAATGTGATTTAAATTATTCTCTTTCCTGAAATATTTCAGGTCAGTTCTTTATTTCCGATTCAGTTCAATAATTTTATTTAAAAACGGTTTAAGACATGTAACAAAAAAATCTTATATAAATTTAATAAAGTACAGTGGCGTAACTACCAATGGGCTAGGTGGTGCCCTTGAGCTCAGGGGACCCTCACGCCTTGACCACCAAGCAAGTCGAGCTTGCGATAATTTCTCCCATAATTGAGGTATAAATGTAAAAGATTGTAACATAGCTATAATCATGGCAACTCCGTTGAAAGTAATTTCAAACTTGTAAGGAATTCCCCTAAATTCTTTCCTTTATTTGTGTATAGTGTTGCGAATTTTACTTATTAAAAAGTTTATATTATTTTTCTAATCTTTACTTGAAAATAAACATCAAGTTCCATGAAATGTTTTACCAAACATCTAAAAAAAAACTACACAGGAAGCTATTTCTTCTTGGTCATTTTATTTTTTATAACAATATGATTCATAATAAGCTATTTTCCTGTTTCAATGTTTCGCAATCTGGTATCTGCAACAGAATGATGTAATTTTGACACCCCTCCTCTTTTTTTTCGTGTGTTTTATTTTAAATAATTATAATAATTTTGTATTATATTTTCTTGTTTGTGCATATTGCTTTTATCATATCCTGTCTATCACATGTCAAATCGAACCTGGGTAATCACTAAATTCACAAGGAAACTCATATGCATACATGTAAGTAGTTTGTAGCTTTGCTTTCCTATGTTCTGCAGAGCTTGACACAGGGGTGATGTGAATCAGCTTTGTATATATATATATATATATATATATATATATATATATAGTAACATAAAATGAAAGAAATACATGGCATAATGAAATTGATAATACAAAATAATATCACTAACAAAGCTAGAAGATTTAAACCAGATTTAAAGAAACACACTTTAAAAATGATGGAAGAGTCTATTATAGAAGAATTAACTAAGCGTATGTATAACATGGAACAGAATTAGAACTTTAAAATGTAAGAAGCCAAAAGAGTCAATAGACTAAAATGAAGACCTGTTATGATTTCTAAAGCTGTTGCTGAATCAGGACTAGCAAAATTAGGGTTAAATATATTTTATGGATCCTACCTTCCCCTGTTCAGCAGAAATTTTATACATAACAGGAAAACATACCAATATTGAAAAGTTATATATATATATATATATATATATATATATATATTTATAAAATACTCTAATATATTTTTAATTAATAAAACTCCACCAATATTCTCTCTTTTTTGCACCAAGACCTTTGGATACCTAGCTACGCCACTGATAAAGTATATTGAGTATTGGTTTTGGGACCCGCACAATTTTTTGGAAGAACAGTTTTAGTGTTGGAATTTCTAATATAAATACAGTTACAAAAAAAAGGAACGAGTCTTACAGTAGTCGCATATGATGTGTAACATGCCTGGTATCCATGATATCCTGGTAAATACGCAATAGTACCATAAATCCTGAAAAGAATTAATCGGGTATGATTGGAAATAATTTTCTATCGAATAATTTTATCTTTAATGAAAATTTTATTTAATTAACACAAAGAGTTATGTAATTTTTTATCAAAAATAAATATTATTGTTCAATTTGGGGAAGACACACACACAATAGACTTATAATGACTAAAATATGACACATATACTTGAGATTTTAAAGTATTTAATAACCTTTGAAAAACAACGTCAATAACAGTACCACTGTTAGTTGTCGATATATTTCGGTTTGTGTTCATTCCGAGCTTGAGCTCATCATTCAAAAAAGCTATGAGCGGACAATCGTAAAGTTACCTGACTGACAAACAGATTTTGTAAAGCAGTAATTGGTTCGGTTGTTTGTTTCTGTTGTGTTCCGTTGCAAAAAATAAAAATCCCTGCTGCGTGGAGTTGAATTTTGTACAATTCTTTTCGGCTGTACTCCTTCAGTTTTTAATTTTTTCTCACGTTTCTTTTGTCGAAAATCTCGCATACATTCTGCTTTGGATTTACTCGTCTTGGCAAATCACAAAATCGTTTTAAAGTTATTGTATTCCAGATTTTAATTTCAATTAACTTTTTTCACCAATCATACTAAATATTTTTCTTATTTATCACACTAATGTTATATTTTTAATATCACAAACAGAAACCAGCAATATATTTAAAAAAAAATTAAAAAGAATTTAAATCAGCATTTAAAACCGTGGATGATTATATACCATAATGACTAAAGACGCGAGATTCCCAAGTTCAAAAAAGGTCATGAAGAAACTGTAAACTCGAGTGTCATTCTCGCTATCCGATCTTGGCTTAGAACAGGGATGTCCAACTCAAATGACCTTGTGGGCCACTTCCGAAAAACATTATAATCCTGTGGGCTGCAAACAAAAATTATATATCTTTATATTATATTTAGACCCATCACAAACATTTATTGGAATGAAAATTTAAAACGGAATGAATTATTATTGATTTCATAATTTTTCATCTATACAAGCATAGATAATTTATAATAATAATGCAAGGATCAAATATGTCTAATTCTAGCAATAGGCAGCGCGATGGAGTTACAGGAATCGAGTGTGATGCTGCGCTGCAATACCGCACACTTCTAAGAATGTATTAAAATAAAAGAAAGGTAATAAAATAGAAACAGTTACGAAGTATATTTGTTACAAAACACTACATTAAAAACAAAAATATTGTACAAAATAATCATATTTTGTAATGAATCTCGAGGGCCACAAAATTATTCAAGGCCGCGGGTTGGCCACCCTTGGCTTAGAATTACGAAGTCTGTCGCAAATAACATATATGGCTCTAGAGCAGTGGTCTTCAAACTTTTTCAACTCAAGGAACCCTTTGAGCTTGAAAGTGTTTTTGTGGAACCCCTAGAACTAGAAAGTGTTTTCGTAGAACCCTAGAACTAGAAAGTGTTTTCGTGCAACCCATTCCAATCAGAATTTCCCGGGATTTTTGGGGAAAATCTCTATAATTCCTCAGATGTCAAACATTCAAATTGGGGAGTGAGTGAGTGAATATTAACGTCACACTGTTCAGCTACACGAGAGCTTTTGGTAACGGACCTCGTAATTTTGAACCATGGTCAAGTGACGGGGATGACACCTGAGATAGCACCTCATCTCCTAACTACCACACCACACAAAGGAAGGACGTCTGAGCTCTCGACAGATTTAACGTGCATCGTCGCCCCTACACGGTGGGTCTTTAGTGGTGCTGGGCTTGAACTTTAAAATTGTGGAACTATTTGCCTGTATTTGTACTTGCAGTGCATTCTTCATAGCGCATTAACTTATAATTCATTTTGAAAAAAAAAAGCATTGATGAGTTATCTTGAATAATATATAAAACACATGTATAAATGAAAATGCAAAATGTAGATACTGCTTTCCAGACAGAAATTAAAAAAAAAATTCTGCAATGTTATTTCTAAGTTGAATTTTCAGTGAAGGAAATAAAAATGGAATAAAAACATCAGTAGCAATAGTAAATAAATTAATTGAAATTTATATGTTTTAAGAAGAAACTATTAATGTTACTAAAAATATTCTTAAAATTATGGAAAACTTTCTGATTTATTTTAAATTAATGGTATTTCATCTTCGGAATATTTGAATCTTATTTAAAATACGATGATCAATAAATCCATTTAGTATGTGGAAACTTTCACAATATTTGAAATGAACAGCGGAACAAGAATTTAGAAAAAAGAAATGCACACTTTTCTTTCCAATTCCTAAAATTCTGTCCTATATTCTTTTTTCGTTTAGCCGAAAGAAATAATTTTTTTTTGAAGCTGTGACGATGATCCATTTTATTTAATAACTGAAATAAACTGTGCAAAATAAGTTTTAAAACAGCTGATATTCAAATAACTTAAACTTGGAAAAAAAAACATGAATTTCAATTTTGGAGATATGTAAGAAAAGAATGCGAAAACTGATTCACTTTATCCTGACGATTCAAATGCATTTAATAAATATTAATTGTTCATTTTAATTATTAATAAAATATAACTTATTTAGTATACATAAATAATTTTAAGAAAGGTGGAATAAAAAACAGAGGATAGCTTTTTGAACAAAACGTATTTGTAGTTATTTTCAAGCACAGACTCAAACTTCTCTAAGAATGATGTAATTGTAAATAGTATCTTGAATGCCTATAGATTCTTAGAAAACAAGACCCATTTGGGGGGGGGGGACATCTCTGTTACACAATCCACGGAAGAGTCATAAATTACCACCTTTCACCAAGGGAACGCAGGGAAAATTTCATGTATCCTTCCGCAAGAAGGCGGAGTTACAAGTTTACTTTCCCCTCATTCCAAATATACAATGCTGACTTATTTAATTACTCGCAAATAAATTAGTTTAAAAATTTTAAAGTATATGCGTTTGAAAGAGCATAAAAAATAAAGGATTTCCGCTTTTTAACTTTTTTTATCCGATAATTGAAAATATTTTTATGATCGTTTCAACGCACTAAATGTAAATTTTCAAGCTTTTAATAAATATTTAAAAATATTTAGAAATTTTTTTAAAAAAATCGAAATCAAGAGAAACATTATTTTTTTTATCTTTAGGATGCATTTTGTTTCATACAGTTAAAAGCAATACCTTAGACGTAAATTGAATTATAAGAAACTCCATAGGATTAACATTACACTCGGGTTTTCGTGGTGGCGTGTCACCGGGAGCCTTAAAGATTAAAATCATTATTATGCATCAAAAATTTACCAAAGTTTATCATGAATAAACCGAGTTTCTACTACTTATAAGCAAGATAATTAACTAATTATAGCATTAGTTTACCAGGAAAATCCTAAATGTCAAGAAATTTTCAGTTTCCAAAATTATACTTAAACAAAATATTAAATTACTTCGAAGTTTGTCAAAAAGAAATGCTAAATCAGTACTCATACCATTGTAAAATGTGGAACCTATGTATTAAACTGCCAAGCAAAATGTATCTAAAATTATGTAAAAATAAATCTAATGATATGAAACAAATCTAATCTATAATGATAAACCTTCTACAAATTGTGCAGATACCTGTAAATGCTTATTTGTAATACATAGTAAAATATTTGTACATCTGTATGATAGGTTTATACCACAGTCAAACTCTGAAAAACAAATGTTCTACTAATAGATACCACACAAATATATTACAATTATTATTTTTTTGTAAAAGGATTATGGATTCAAAAATGACTTTTTTGTTTTGATCATGTAAGAGTGAGTAAGACTTTTATATTCCATATATGGACATAAACATATTCTATTATACACACATTTTAATTAAAAAATTTTAATGCCTTAATTTACTATCATATTTGGAATTCAATTCTCGATAAATCATATCTTTTACCTAAAATAACGCAGCGAGTGAAGACTTTCAAAATGTTGCATAATTTCTTTACATGTAATTTTACAAATAGTAAATGATAATTTTGACTTCTAATGTGTAAAAATGGTACTTGATTAAAATCACCAAGTATAAACATTAATGAAGCTGTAATAAATTAAAATATTTTTCCATTTCTGTAGTGAATGCTTCTCAAAAATATTTTTTCTTTTTCCCTGTAACATTCTAAAATTATTTAAAAAAAACAAGTTTTTGATTTATATGTATGTATACTTATTTTTGATACTAGCTTTTACCCGCGGCTCTGCTCGCGTTGATGTTTTTAAATAACTGTCAAAGTCGTAATCATTATCATTAAAAAGTAAGTAATATAATATGGTAATTTTTTTATTGCTTGACTGGAACCAATAAAATTTAAAAATTCTAAAATTGAGCTTAGTTTAAAAAAACTGAAAATCTAATTTATTAGATTAATTAACAACAAAAATTAAATAACTTAAGCTATTAATATTTTTAAAAATCGAAAGTATCTACGTTTAATATATAATTTATCTTTAAAAGAGCTCAAAAAAAAAACTGTGTACCATATTATGTGTCCTTCCGTCAGTTGCAAATATGTGAAGATTTGAGCATTGGACACACCGATCAGGCTACATATAGTTGGCCATGGGAAAAACATTGCTTTTCCAAATGCACCCCTGCTACCTGAAATGTTAGCTTTGTTAATAGCAACATTAAAACTGGGGATATTGAAATCGCGCAATTCGCTAAAACTATTTCGTTTCCCTCTTTAAAATGTGGTAGAAAATTTGCATTAAACTATCTGGGATTGTCGGAATAGAGAACATCTTAGCCAACTTGGCGATATTTCTCAAATTTTGAGTTTGACATTTAACAAACGTAACGTAATAAACGTTATACGTTTAATAAAAAACCATTTAAAAAATTGCTTTTTGTAAAGATGCTAAATTACACTGTGTTTCAATTCACTGTGTTATAAATGTGAAAAATTTCCATTATTGACCAAATGCATAATTTTGCGCCAACTTGGTGGGGAGTAAGCAAAGTCCCACGGTTTTACCCGCATAGTTTCCGTTCCCGTAGGAATATGGAGATAAAATTTACCTTATGTTACTCGCTGATAATGTAGCGTTCCATTAGTGAATGAATTTTTAAAATCGCACCAGCCGTTTCCGAGATTAGCCGGAACAAACAGACAGACAAAAATTTAAAAAATTGATTTTTTGATATAAGTACCGTAAATACCTTTAAATGCATTTAGTAACAAACTGCTAATTTGAAATTACAAACAGACACTTCAAATTTATTTATTTATATAGATTGGGATTATAATAACTATTGTTTAAATGTGACTAAAAATGTAAATAAAAAAAAGAAAGGATTAAAACTAACCGTGAAACTTATCAATTTTTTGTTTCTTGCATTGCTTTTTGCTTATGAAGCCTTGATTTATTATTTTTAAAAGTGCATCCGAAACAGCCGATGCTCTACTTAACTGAACAGTGAGATAACTATCATAAAAAAAAATTATGGCACGTGTCAGCGTATTATCATGTGCGCGTAACACTATTATGCCTTATGAAGAGCATCGGTCACCAGTAACCAAAACAACGACTTCATTAGCTCAGCTTGGCGTTCATCTTGGCATTCAGTTTCCGTTCACCCGTATAGTTTCCATTCCCATAAGAATACGGGAATAAAATATAGCCTATGTTATTCCCCGTTACTGTAGCTTTCCATTAGTGAAAGAAATTTTAAAATCGCACCAGCCGTTTCCGAGTTTAGCCGAGACAGACAGACAGACAGACAGACAGACAGACAGACAGACAGACAGACAGACAGACAGACAGACAGACAGACAGACAGACATTTTAAAAATTGATTTTTTGATATAAGTACCGTAAATACCTTTAAATGCATTAAGTAACAAACTGCTAATTTGAAATTACAAACAGACACTTCAATTTTATTCTTTTACTAGCTTTTCCCCGCGGCTCCGCTCGCGTTGATGTTTTTAAATAACTGTCAAAGTCTTAATCATTATCGTTAGAAAGTAAATAATATAGTATGGTACAACATCCATAACCGATTTTCATTTGCGACACTGCATAATGTTCCGAATCTACGTCATTATGAAGATACACTCTCATATTCGTTTTCAGACTGAATTTTTCAAATTTTGCCCATAAGCTTGATGAATTAATAGAGACTCTGATTTCATCTTCCTCCTATGGTATCTGTACTATCTCGTAAATCCTGAAGAGTCCGATTTAATGCTTCTATAGCTTTCTTGTGAGACACCGTCCTTTCATCCCACACTAAAAGTTTACATTGTCGAAGCATCCTGCCTCGAGAGCTACTTCTGCTGAAATAGTAGATGGGCGAATCTTCATGCGCAATATTCAACGGTAATTTTAAAAACGGAATGTACAGTACGACCGCCGGTCAGTAGTGTCGCGGCTATAGCGGAAGAAGCGACAGCAACTCTATCCTCTGTTTTTTTCTGACGGGCATCAATAAAAAGTTTAGCAAAGTGTTTTTCCGGTTCCTCCAGGGGTGTCGAGAAAAAAAGAGTGCATCGCTGCCGGATTCTGTTTTGCGTAACACTTGATGGAAAACGTGACTTTGTTCTGGAGTTAATTGAGGGATAAATTCTGTTACTTGATGTTGTAATGCTATAAAATCGTAGTTTAATTCTCAAGCAGTTTCATTATCGAAGCCATTTCCGTTGACACGTCTAGGACTAATCATTCCAAAATCATGTAGCTTCTTTCCGTCCATTCTGAAAATCTTTATTGCGTTTCATTGTAGATGTGTTAATTGAAAGGCATATTTGCTTGTACTTGCTGGAATCGTCGCAAAATATCTTCCACCATGTAGTCTTTGTACTTATTCCAAAAGGTTTGAGGATTAGAAAGACCGAAGATGAAATAAGTATTGCGACTAACACTTATAAGTATTGCGACTGTAGTACTAATTTTATTCTGCGAGTGACATTGCATGGCTTCCTTAGTAATATCTAGTATATCTTCAAAGTAATACCTCCATGTAAAATATCTGGTTGAGTATAAGTGAAAAATTTTGTCCAAAATATGAATATTGTATAATTAGGTTAAAAAAATTTCAAAGCAAAAAATATCCGATAAATCAAAACTTTTTATGAAACTGTCAATTAATATTACCATAGAATATTCAATATCACGCGCGCAATTCGCTAAAACTTAATTTCGTTTCCCTCCTTAAAAAGTAGAAGAAAATTTGTATTAAAATGTGGGAATAGAGAACTTCTTAGCCAACTTGGCGATATTTCTCAAAGTTTGAGTTTGACATATAATAAACGTAACATAATAAACGTTAGAAGCTTAATAAGAAACCATTTAAAGAAATTGCTCTTTGTACAGATGTTATGTCTCAGTTATTTGTTACAAAAGTGAGAAAATTTTTATTAAAATTTCCATTATTGACCAAATGCATAATTTTGCGCCAACTTGGCGGAGAGTAAGCAACGTCCCACGGTTTTACCCTTGCAGTTCCCGTTCCCGTAGGAAAATGGAGATAAAATATAGCCTATGTTACTAGCTGATAAGGTAACTTTCCATTGGTGAAAGAATTTTTAGAATCGCACCAGCCGTTTCTGAGATTAGCCGGAACAAACAGATAGACAGACAGACAGACAGAATGACAAAAATTTTAAAAATGGATTTTTTGATATAAGTACCGTATATACCTTAAAATGCATTTATTTAAAAGTTGCTAATTTGAAGTTACAAACAGACACTTCAATTTTATTTATTTATATAGATATAGATGACATGTATATAATTTCATTAGATGACATTTCAGATTTTTGCATCCTAATATTTTAGATAATTAAATACTGAAGTACCTCTTTTAACTACTGTGAAGATGTGTGAAATAAGTAAAATTTAGATTAACTAAATATATGTTCTATTGTGTGTGTGTTGGACATACCTGACTTTAATTTTACCAAAAACATATCAATGGTTTGCAAAATATTATTTTGGGTGGACATTAAGGTATTTTCAAATTTAAAACATTGAATACACTAAAAATCCTTCTGATTCTATTTTGTTTTGTGAAAGGCAAGCTTAACCAGGAAGGAATGGAAAGTTCTGGATTTAATCAGAATGTAACGTTTGCTATCCCTGTATTAAATTTTTTTTTAAAATTTTACATAATTATGCATTTATATGTAACTACTCATGAATTATAAGGACGTAAAATAAAAATAACATGAAATTTAAAATGTCAGTTGCAGTATAATAAAATTGATGTGTAGAAATTTTCTTTTATTATAACTGTTTTTTTAATATTGGGAAAAGTTAATGCAATCAGTATTTTAAGAATATAGATAGATACTTGCTTCTCAATTTCTATATGATCATGCTCTTTAGTATTGAACTGATTTATTTACTGATTTCTGAAAAAATAATGAAATATGAATCCCACAAATTATTAAAATATATATTGTACGTTCTTCCCATATAGCAAGCATTATACATTTATGGATGCATATTTTTTAAAGTACATATGAACTTTGTTCATTTACTTGTTTTTGTAAGTGTATTGTTCTGAAAAATACAAAACAATGACTTTGCTGAGCCAATTCAGTTTCAAATTTTTATATATCATGCTTGTTAAATTAGTGAAAATAATTATACAAAGGGATAAAAGAAAAAAATGTAGGCGAGATCAACTGCATATTTACTCATCAGTTTATAAAAACAATTAAAAGTGGTCACAGAAGTAGTACCCTGGTTTGTTTTTTCGTATCTGAAAAATTGAAATGCTTTAAAGTCGACACATTTATCAACATTCAGTACAATAAAAATTCTAATGACTTCATCATAGAAAACTTATAACATATTAACGTTATATACACAGTTAGGAAATGAAACAAAGTTATGAAGATATTTCTATAAATTAAAAAGTATTCTGTATTGCTACTAAATGGATGGCAAAATTTGAGATTTTATTTCAATAAAATTTAACGGAACAAATTTCTTTATTAAGACGGTTCAGTTTCAAATTTTAGTCTATAGTGCTTGTAAAATTGTCAAAAAGTAAGAAAAACAAGTAATATATAAAAAAATAAGTCAATTCCTTCTTCGGTATGAAAATTTTTATTTTAGTTACTTTTTATCAAATAATTACAATTAATATGAATATGTGTATGCATATAACAGAATCACAACATTAAGTGGCAATTAATTTTTATTATCTTTGAAATATTGTATTTCTATCCAAAACAAATGTGTTTCAAATTTCAGTTAAACTGAATTTTGAAAACTTGAGAAAAAAACCTTTTCAATTTTGGATACAAGTCGCCAAAATGGTCGCTATGTCGCCCAAAATGATGCCAACATGGATGTATTTATAATTCTTAGAATAATTAGTTTTAATAAATTACTATATTGACAATCAAAATAATCATGTATATAAAATTTCAGCTCAATCGAGCGCTTTAAAATGTTTTTACTAACGATTGAAAATTTGAACAAGATAAATAAATATCGAGAGATTGTGAACTAATAGTAGAAATTAAAAAAAAAAATGGTGCGTGGAATGCCACGCGATAGAAGTGAAACTTCTTTGGTGACGTTGGTCTAAGTGCAGAAATATATCTAAATATATTAAACTGCTGGGGGAACTTATTAAATTCAAGTAAAATTCAAAATTTATTTATTGTATAAAAATAATATTTTTATTCAATTTTCTACATCATCATTTTCTAAGAAAGAAACAATGGGTTTGAGGTAACTGAAGTAGGATATGAAAATACTCAATTGTAGTCGATCAAGGAAACGTGAGAAAATTGTATCAATCGTGGTTCCGTGTCTTGTTGTTCCTTCTCTAGCATCAGTGTTCATTGTCAAATTCAGTATTCGATTCAAAAATTCAATGAGTGGTTTGGCTTCTTCTGAAGCAAAATTAACATTAAAGTCTCCAGTTAACTTTGTCGGCAATTGTAGCACGCTTTAACGTCTTCTAAATTAATTCCCGGTAAAATATTTTTATGCTCAGCAACAGGCCGTTCTCAAATCATCTCTAAACAATAATTTATCACAAATCGATTATCGAGAAGATTATCAACGAATCGCTTTTGGAAATCTTTGTGAGCATTTTTATGGGAATCATAGTCTTTGTAACGTAAGATAGAATTAATTATCGATTCACATGCATCAGTTCCAACACGCACTAGACTTGTTGAGGGCTCTGTACTTGTTGACTGTATAGGGTGGTTCACAAAGTCCGTATTAATCTGTGCTGGCATTAGATGAGTCTCAAAAGCATTCACATAATCAGTTATTAAACTCGGCATTAAGAGAATATTTTGCAATGTTTTTTTCCTTGCTCGATATTCTCTCATGCACTCTGATCAAGATTTAGCAGTAGCACTTGATGAATTTGCACTATTTTTCTGGTTTATTTAATCACTTTTTCGACTGGACTTTCTGCTAGTTTTTCTTTTCTTTTTCTTTCACGAAACTCTTTTCCTCTTTGTGCATTTGATTTAGGCATTCTGATTAGAATCAATAATAATTCAACGCAAATGAAAATTAAAAATCAAATTAGCTGCCGAAAACATCACCATGTGGCCAACAATCTAAGGGAATATTTTTAAAAGAACGCTTTTCCTGCAAGAGCTATTTTGCCTACACCGTAACGCAAACATTGCAACACATATAACCATTGACAGATGTTCCCTGGTCTGGTGAGAAAAGGGGGGGAGTCGACCAATTGGAAAGGAGGGCAATCATCCATTTTGTTCACGGATATGACCCAAGTAACAGGGTGTCCCCGTACTTTTTTTTCTCCCGCTTGCTATCTCCTCCTCATTGGGACGATTTTGGGGGGAGGATAACGGGGGAAATCACTACTTCCGTTCGCTTTCTCCCTGTTACGCAAAACTGGGCAAATTTTCCATTCACTCCGTGAGCATAGAAGTTTCCCTTAAAAAAACGTAGGTAATCAACTACATACTTAACAAATACAGAGCATTTAGAATAAATCACAGAAGTGGTACCCTGATCTGTGTATGTTTGCAAAATTAAAAGTCATCGAACTCAAAATGTTCAGAAAATATTTCAAACTCTTTTTAAAACTTTAAAAATCGTCAGCGTATTTGATATAAACAAAAAAATAATTGAAAATAAAATAATTAAAAAGTACACACATTTCAGTCAAAATGTGTCAAACACGTGGCTATTTGTTTTGTATATTATCACGTGATTATGACGTCAGGTGTATCGAGTCCATTCTAGTATGGAAAAGCGCTCGGATGTAATCAATTGAAAATACTGTAAAAACAAAAAGCAAGAAAGATGATTATTGCTTGTGACCAAACTAAAAGAAGTATTATACTTCTCAACTTTTAAGGCTAAAATTGTGGAATTCGATTTCTTAAAAGCAACTTTAGAAATTTATTAACACACAAATAACTTCTGAAGTAAGATCAAGAGAAAGAGAGAGAGAATTTGGATTTCTATTTTCTTCTTTTTAATTTATAGTGAAGAAAGAGGAAACACACATTGCATGCATTCATGTTAAAAGATTAATTTGCACTGAAAAGTTCGCAAGGCATATGATTCTGTGGTTTGGAATAAAAAATTCAGTTGTGATCAGGTAACAGCGTTTAATGATTAATTGTTAATTTTTATTTAAAAAATATTGCTTTATTATTAATTTACCTATTATTAAATTTTGCGTTACCTTTTTCATTCATCACTTATTTGATTTTTATTGGAACCAAAACCACTGGCTCTATCGCACTTCGCTAAAGAGTATGTTTTCCTTTTATTATTTTTTTTATTGAAAACCAATTTATTCATTCTTGTTTTTGTATTTTACATTTTGTTCGTATTTAATTAAATTTTTTTATATTTTTATACTGCTGAAATTTAATGCTTTTTATTAATCTCTTTTATCCATAAAAATGTTAAGAAATGTTATTAAATATTCATATTAATGATCAGTAAATCTTTTTAAAAAGTTATGTTTTTAGCACAAAGTATTGATTTTTTTTTTATTTTCACCAAACGATTCCGAAGTAAAGTTATTTTATTTTTATGAGTATTAAGA
Organism: Trichonephila clavata; assembly: GCA_019973975.1. Lineage (NCBI taxonomy): Eukaryota > Metazoa > Arthropoda > Arachnida > Araneae > Nephilidae > Trichonephila > Trichonephila clavata. The sequence continues at coordinate 14,896 of BMAO01037914.1, forward strand.
GTTCAGAGAAACAGTAGAATACAGTAGAAGGTGAAAACATACAATTCGAATGAAGAACTCCCGGAAGAAAACTGCTTTACAAATTACCAAAAAAGAATTTTGCTGCAGATCCATTATTTTCTTAAAATAAAAAATAAAAAACGTACGTATTGATTTTTTTTGTTCACTTTATTTTAAAAATTTACTTCTTAATTTAACTGATAGATCGAAATCATTATCTGTCGAGGGTCAATGTCCTTCTGTTGGTGCGGTAGTTAGGAAGGGGGGAAGCACAGGTGTAGTCCTCGTTCAAAAGACGTGGTTCAAAACTACGAGGTACATCACCAATAGCTCTCGTGAAGCTTTATAGCGCAACGTAAATATAACTCAATTAAAAGGACGCTGTTGGTACGTAATAGATACCTCAGTTATATGAACCAATTAATGCGGCTCTCGTTTTAACTATTGAAATTCACTTCAGTTAACTTGCATCATTATGCCCAGGTTCGCTTATTCAAACTTTTAGTTCGCATTACAAGTGAGTTAATCTATTCTAATCAAATTCAAAGATAACTCTACTCCATTAAAAATTATTACATTTCTTGATAAAATGATTGCGTTACAAATTTAAGTATAAAAATTAGCCAAGAATAAGCATTAAGGAAGCATTGAATAAGAATTAAGAATTCCACTTATCTGAAACGAAGGTGAGGGATGGAGGGCGGCATGATCCCTTTTTCAATTCTGTTGACTACGTCATCTGAAAATTGAAAGAAAGGGTCTCTCTCTCCCTGAAAACTATTGCGCAGCGCCTTTTAAGGGAGGGCAAATCTCCAATTTGTACTTACGCGCACTCTTTTACCAAAAAAAACCCCTATTGGCCAGTCCCTAGGCGCAAAGTTACAATTTCAATTAAATTTATTCGGTTGTTCACCCTTGAGTGCCAGCGACTGCACCCCATTCTAAAGAATTTCAACAACATCCTGTAAACAAGGGGAACACACAAAATTACGAATGGTTTGGGGACCATCCCTATTGCCAGCCTCCATCACTCCCCTCCCTTTCAAACGTTTCCAGATTTTCCCTTTTTTTTTTGAAGAATACAAATAAAATTATTAAATTTATTGCATAAAAATGAGACTAACATTAATTTAAACTAAACCTGCAAAATTTTCATTTAAAAATACATTAACTTTATATTATTGCCGGGGTGTAGACAACACCCCGCGCGAGTGATCGCGGGTTAAGGGCTAGTAAAAAGATGTTTGAAATGACCCTTCAGGAAATCACTCTCTTTCAAAGATAGAGAGTTCACGCAATTTTAAATCAGCAATTCCTTCAATTTTACTTCATTCCTTTGAAACTGCAAACGGTAATTATGACTTTACTTTTGATTTATTTTGTATTTCCCCATGAGACTTAAAAAATGTACAAATATTTTTATCATATTAAGATAAAATCAAAACATACGTCTGTTATTTGCTTTCATTTACAAAGGGGGCAGGAAAAGTAATGTTTGATTAATGAAATTAATTAAAAAAAATTTTTTTTGGTAGGGGGTAAATTTTTTGTGTTGCATCAGCTAATTTTAAGACTTTCGTCCATATTTATATATATATTTTAGTGGACTTTTATAGTACTTTTATGTTGATTAATAGCATCAATACTTGTTTTATTTTCTTGAGTACATCTTCCAAAAGCACACTTTTCTATGCTAGAACAGTTTTATAAAGTTTAATTATTGGTGTAAACATAAACTTCCCAAATGTAGTACTTTAGATAGTACTGGTATGGAAGTTTTTTCATGAACTTCAAAGTTTAATTCCTAGCTGTGGTATTTTGACACTGATCGCACTTGCATTGAACTGTAGAAATAAAAATAAATAAAAACTATCTACAGTATTTTCTTTATTTTTGAAGGAATGGAAAATGTGTTAATGCCTGTTTGTAAAACTTTATTTAAATAACAGAAAAAAATATTAATTGGAGCATGACAGTCTTGAACGCGACTGTTGCTGGGATGGGGGACCTTTTTCCCGAAAACGAATATCAAGTAGGTGTCTGATACTTTCGATATCTTGTTTCACTAACAACTCGTTCTTCTTTCTTGAAAGCCTACCGATCTCCGGTATAGAATCGCATTTACTTTACTTTATAAATTCTCTGAATTTTTCTTTATAAAAAATAATAAAAATAAATGCAATGAAATATTCTTCATTCAAATGATACTACAAAAAATAAGCTTTCAGAAACATAAAGAGAGAGATTTGCGTTCATAATAAATAAGGAAACAAAAGTTGCTTGTAAATGATAGAAAGCCTGGTTAATATGTAATTTTTTGCATTAATTTTTGTAGAATTATTCTTTGTTGAAAATTTCATTTATGCTTTATGCAACTTAATGCACACACAAATTTTAAGCTTAAAGGCGGTATCACACGTAAAGTTTCCGTGCAATTTTTTCACCCAACTTTTCGCCGAATCTGAGGGGGAAGGGTTACCGTAAACAAAACGACATGCTCTGACGTCAGCCACTCTCTTTCTCCACATTGAAACATTACTCGCTGATTTTTCTGCTTCGAAAACGACCATCCAATATTATTTCTTTTATTTCGATGGTGCTTTTGTTTATGGGGGTAAACAGAAATAGAGCATCATTATGTTTAAAATATTATACACCGTTAAAGTATCGTACACCATTAAAATATTATACGCCGTATCTGATGCGAAACTACCACCGTTACCGCCATTTTGTTTATGACGTAGTTCGCCGAAGAACCCCATTGGCTGGAATTTCAAGCTACTTTCATTTAGAGCAATTTTCTCAGCTTACTGGCAAAAAGTTGTTCGGAAGCCATTGCTATAGCAACGGAGTAAAAATTGCACGCATTGGAACAAAAATTGCACAAAACGTGTAGGTGTGATAAAGCCTTTAGTGTTCAATAGGTTCTTAGTAAAAGGTACATAAATATATCTGAAATTGCAATGCCCTCTTTCGTTGCACAAAACTTATTAGATACCCAAAAATACATATATTTCATGTTTGAAAACATAAAATAAGTTTTCTTGTTGTTTTGGATACCATTTATGTTATATTTTAAAAATAGTTTTAATTTTGATACTTTAAGAAATTGTGTTTACATGTGAATTTATAAAACACTGATGAAACTTTTCAAAATGTCGTATAATGATGTATTACCAAAGCCATATTTTCATGTATTGACACATTTTTACATGGTATTTATGACGCTTTACAGTCAGCTTGGATAACAGTAATGTATCAGAACAGAAAATTCTTCAAAAATTGATGCATAATTTGAGAAAAATGATGCAAATGCCATAAAATATCTCGTTAGATTAAAAGTGAAAAAAGCTATATATGTATTTTCTGAGAGATCTAAGTAAAATAAATAAGTAAAAAGTCTTAAAAGTTATTGAGAATAAAATAATATTTAAAAAAATAGTGCAAATACAGATTGTAATTCCTAATTTATTTGATGAAGTACCTTTTTTTTTATAAAAATGCAATTATCTTAAAACGGCGTTTTGAAAAATGCGTGTACCCTTTCTCAGAACCTATTCAACGGAAACACTTGCAATCTTCACTGAATATTATTGATGTGTAACTGTATATACTGAAGTGAGCGTTTATTAATATTCCCATAATATTTTTGTAAAAGTCAGTTATCGTGAAAAAAAATTAAATTTTTCAAAAAATTCATAGTGATACTGTTATGATGCATATTTTTGAAAAAACTAAACAATATATTTGAAAAAGCTCACTTCAGTATAAATAAAAAAGTCTAATCAATATACAGACAAAATTTTAAGTCTGAACATTTAATAGTTTCTCAGAAAAGGGTACATAAATATGCTCAATTTAACATTGTCAGTATAGGGGGTACCAATTACTCTTAATGTGATTTAATATTTGCACAGTTCACCATAATCTGAATATAATACTGTTTATCTCTTGTATCATACAAAGTTTTAAAAATTCAAATTTATCGTAACCTGATTATTCAGCGAACATTTGGTTACTGAAATACACTTATTTGCGTTAAAATTATTCTTATTTTTTGAGAAATATATTACTCTAGAGTACCCTACTCATATCGTAAAGAATTTGAAATTTACTTCAGATCATTAAAAGAAGGAAATTTTTTTTTTCATTTTGGAGAATTTTTTTTATTTTATGTATATAATCTCTTATTTTTTCATAGCTGTAGAGTATTATTGAAAAAAAAATCAACTGATGTACAACAATTCTTCGAACATTGTACAATCTTAACACCTTAAATATAAGCCAATATATTAAAAAAAAATTGAAAAAAATTACAAAAAATTGTTAATGTACCTTTACGTACGTTATGGAACAGTACGTAATGTACATTAATTTTTACGAAAAAAAGAGAATTCATGTCAAGCATTTTATCTGTACAATATTATTTTTTTAAAAAAAGAGTTGAATAGCAATTTTTAAAAAATAATGCCATCTTTTGTAAGGTATGAATACGACGTAACTTTTTAAACATATAAAGGTAAAAAAATATTCCTACCTGAGTATTATTGCATAAATTTTCATTAAATTTGAAAAATTTTTACACAAAATCTTCAAATATTGCCAAACAATTTAACCAAATGACAAGGAAATTGTAAAATTAAAATTTTAGATGCTCCTCTAACAATCATACTAAAGGGGATTTTAATAAAAAGCAATAAGAAATTTTTTTTGGAAATATTCACAGTAAAATCAGGTTGTTTTGTAATTATCAGTAGTTTCTATGTAAACTTTAATTTAAAGGCAGAAAATTTGTAAGTTTATAGAACAGTTACTGAGTACCTGTAACGATATATATTTTGTACAGTTTAAATTGGTATGAGTACATTTGTATTGAGTTATGAAATAAAAAAAAGTACGTCAGCATCATAGATTAGAAGAGAGGTTCTCAAACTCGTCATATTTTTCGATATTGGGTAGTGCTTACTTAATGTTGCTTACTTAATGTTGTTTTGCAAGTTCATGAACTTCAAATGCGTTTTTGACAGCTGGTATACTGGGGTAGATCGCTACTACTTTAAAAATATTTGCTTTTCTATCTGTAGTAAAGCGTGAGGTGAAAAACTTTAAAAAATACATGTTAATTTTAAACATATTTATTCGATTCCAGTTAAAATTTAGTACCTGTTACACAGAATAAGAGAGCAAAAACAAATGCTTTTTGACGCTATTGTAACAAATTTTTAATATTTAGCATCAATTTAGTTAGGTTTGACCTTTACTTTCCTCTGTTAGTAATTGTCCAGTCTATTTCTGTTTGTTTGGAGATTAGCAATTACGATATATGCCACATGTTGTAGCTTACGGACTTCCAACAGCGTGTGAGGAACCCACTTGCTCAGCCTGTACATCTTACTTAAGCGGTGCAGATGAAGTCTAACCGTTTCACTGGAATTATCTGGCAAGTTCACCACACGTTTGACTGCTGTGCTCCTCAATGGCCGCCTGCCGGTCTGCAAGGCCTGTGGTCCTCCTGTTCAAGCTTTATCACAGAGCAACAAATCTCCCGACCTGAATTTTTGAAAAAATGCCTTGCCATACGTTCATTGACAGCACTATCCCCAAACGCTCGACATATTCGGCGACTTGATGCAGCGGCTGATAAGCCCACTTTGAAGTCGTAAAGTAAAGAACCCGAACGAGCTCATTCGGTACGTCCATTTCGCTTCGCTACTGTACGAGTTCCGATTGCTGAATGTGTGCTGTCAACCTGCGTTTATAACAACTGATATTCCTACTCTAGGCTGACGGTTTCTCAATCACGTCGTACACGAACTTGCATACTTATTCTCACTTCTTTCAATGAAACGTGCAAACGGCAAGGAAATTTTTGTTTAGTTTGTATATATACAGGGTGTCCAGCCTTAATGTGACCTAATAGCTAATTCCCAAATAGTTCGGCTTAGATATGCACTTCCAATTTGAAAAATCTTTTAAAACAGGTAAAGAATGTTTTTACGGGCTTTTCGACTCTTCCCAAGTCTCAAAGGGAAGTTTTTATGTTGTGAATAAAAATGATTTGTGTGAATGAGTGGCTGCATGGTGCCACGTTTTTGTAACTGTGAAGAGGTTTATGACGTCACTGTGCTCTGTATATAAAATGGGTGAAGGAATTACTTGTGCTTCCTCACTCGGCAGTTCTGAATAAAGTTAGTTTCTTTCATTTACTGGCTGTTGAATGAATCACTTTCCACCAACGCCCGTCATCTGGTAGATGCAGCCCACAGAACTTTAGAACTAAATTTGTTCCAAACACCTGCTAAGTTTTTTGTAACTGTCAGCTGATAATTTTTGCACAATAAGAAGAATTGAAATAATGAAAAATAATCTTTTTGTTAATGAACATAGAAATTTTAGTTCCACGATAAGTTCTCCAAAATTCAGAAAAAAAGTATTGACGAAAAGATGATTATAGGTGGCGTAACATAGCAAACACCTATGAAATGTGATGATGGCAAATCAATGTCCTACGCTTTTCTTCTCGGCACGGTGTTGAACAGACAGCCAAAATTTCTTTAAGGTAATTGGGACGTGAAAATAAATCAAATTTAGAATTATTTTTCTTTTTCTTTTAAAAAGTATAGAGGACACTTCGCTCATCCATAGATACATTATTTATGAGAATTGGATGAATAGAACGCTAAAAAATTGAATTTTAAAATTGTAAAAGAAATGCGAGTAACTGTGATTCAGGTACACTGTTTTGAAAATCCGTATTGTAGTTGAAATGTATTGTAAAAAACTAATTTTTCTTTACACATAATGTAATTTTTGTCTAAAATAGTTTCAAATTTATAAAAAATTCTGCATTTTTATGGAAAAACAACGGAAAGTTTAAACAATTAGTAAATTTAGTAACAAAAGTAAAATTTTCTTTTTTGAAACTTTAACTATGCCTATCTTGCATTTATAAATACGCAGTGTAGTTGTTAAATTGTAAATCAAATTGATATAGTATAAAGTGAATCTTGAGAATTATTCTAAATTAAATACACAGCTTGTAAAATAGACATTTCGTTTTTCCTAACTGCTTAATCATGAATAACTCAATATGTTTATTACTTCTGGTTTTACTCTAAAATAAGTATTCATATGTATGAACACAAAAACCGAGATTCTCTTGTTATAATTTGTAAAAACAGAGTTCCATTTAAACTAAAGATCAAATTAACTTCTTAAATACATCAAAGACATTTTGTTTATGTATTTTTATAACAATAAGAATATGTGTAAGGAATTCTGTAATATCCTGTAATGATGATGTTCAAAGAGAACTAAAAATTCTAAGCCTAAGAGACATAGAACTTTGGTATTTCAAATGGAAGGAGGTGTGAACTGTCGATAACACATGTTGATGTAGGGAAACAGTAATTAAAAAGACTTCTAAATATTGTAAAATTTTAAACTTAGAATTTAAAAGCTGAGAAATGATGCAAAATAATCCAATTAATGATGGTAAGACTTTATCTTATATTAAAATATTATTTTACAAATCATAGATGAAAATATCTTTATCTGCAGTTTTCTCAAAATGCTTTTTTTGGTGATTCCGGTACACTTTTCTCAAAATCTACTTTACCTATAATGCTGATATTTTGCATGTAATCAGATCCACAAATTTTCAACCAAGGGAATGAATTTTTTTTCAGCTAAACATTTACAAATCTTAGACATAAAACAATTTCTACATAAAATTTAAAAATATTTTATAAATTTATTTTTTAAAATTTTCATTTTATGGCTTGTTATGTATGCAAAAACTCTGTAAAAATTTATAGCTATATATGCAGGGGATTTTATGCAGAGTGTACCTAAAGGTAAGAACATCCGTTGAAAAAAAAATAGTTACTGATTAGTTATTGCTCATACAGATTTATCTGTAATTTAAAATGGGTTTTTTTCCCATTAGCAGGTACATGAATATACAGATGATTCAACGATTTAATTTAAATAAGTGAGATTTAATATACAGATGATTTACCTTTAATTTAAATAAGTGAGAACCATTTAAATTAGGTGCAAAAAAAGTTTATTTTTCCCAGTCGCAGAGAGAGAGAGAGAGAGAGAGACGTCCCAATTCCTTAATTTAATTAAAAAATAATAACAGGGGCGGCCCCAGGACCGGACAAACCGGTTCCCTGTCCAGGGTGCCAAGTTTAAGGGGTGGCATTTGGACGTCGAAAAATGTTTTTTTTTTTATGAAAATATTTTTTGAAATATTACAAAGTATGTTAAAAAATAATAAAAATTGTATACTGCGTGTTGATTTTTTGTAACAAGTATATGCACGACCGATGACGAGAAATATGAAGGTATATGCTTATCTTGACAGGATTTTCGCTGTCCTATTATAAAAGGAATAATGGTGCTTATCTTGTTTTGTTCATGATATCATTACATTAAGAGTGACAAAGGGCACAAAACAAAATATTTCGATTATACCAGCGTTCGGCAAATTGTGCTTTCACAAAAAGCTCTACTTTTATGTATAATTAAATTATGCTTGATTAAAAAATTATTTTCCCACCTTTCTCTTTTAAAAGTAACTTTTGAAAAAACAACAACTTGTATTTAAATGCACATTTAAATAGTATTTGACTGCCTTACTGACAGATTTTAAAATATGCATTTTGAGTTTCTATTTTTTGCAATTTCTAGTTATATATTTGTATTTAGCAGTAAAAATTTGGTTTTTAATTTAATGTATCTTATTTCCTTGTTTTGTGTGTATGTTAATTGTCAGTTTTTTTTATGTTGAACCTTGAAGTGTTCTAGGGGGGAGTATATGTTAAATCATCAAATCCGAAATTACACTATTTTTCTCTTTTAACTTTCTTTTCATACCGAAGTGGGGTAACTATGGACCCTCCTTCCACCCATAGGACTGCTTGTGTCAGCTAACCAACTGTATTTAAAAAACAATTAAGATGAAAAAGTGCAAGTATAAGCAAAATTTTCCTTTTAAATACATAATACTAAAAATTTTTTTATTGTATACATTTATAGAAAAGTATCATTATTATTATTCTATTTCCATTATGCTTATGGGTGTTTCAGAACATACTTTTGTTATCAAAGGCTTGTGGTAACTAAAATAAGAAATGTAGGTTTTGCAATATCAGCATAAAATCAAAATATCACCAGAAATATAAAATGCAAAGAAAAAACAGAGATGTTTATCATTCAATTATAGGATAACCTCGTGAATTTAGCATAATTGGAAATTTGATTTTGAATGAAAAGGTCTTAATCTTGTAGAATGACCTATATGTGTTAATTTTCTTGTATCATATATAGGAAACTTAACATATCATTTGGTTTATATATTTCATAAGTAACATTTGAAAGTTTTTTTGCAATTTTAAAGAGACCATTGTTATTTTTTTTTTAAAGTAACTTTATTTGTGAAAAAAGGATGAAAAATAGAAATTTTCAAAATTACGAAATTCTATATGTATTTTAATGCAATCTTTGCGTTTTTGTTTACAAGTACAAAGAGCAAAGAATGAAATAGCGTATGGCTCCGGAAATTCGTCTTAATGCGCAACTTTAAAACTCTTGGAAACTTCAAAGTAAATTCCTCTACAAAACGAAAAAAAAAAAAAAAAAATCTTATGCGTTCGAGAAATTTTTTTAAAAGTTTTCATTTTTTGGGAAGGTTTAATTTTTACATTAAAGTTTTGAAAATTCACCCATGAATTGCAAACAACAGTAATTTTTTAATAAAAAATGTACCAAAAATACTGTTGTAATCGATTCTCGTAAAAATTGTTTTAGACAAAAAACACAAAATCTTTTTTTAAAATCCGTAATTTTTAAGCAATTTTTTTCAGATTACGGATAATATATGTCTACACACGAAAAAAAAGTTTCGAGCGATTATCTTAATAAATAACGAAGTTTTTTAATGTTTAAATAAAATTTGGAGTATATTTTGAAAAATCGTAAAAAAAGTTTTTGACATTTTATTTTTAAAAAGACTGGCTCTAAAAGAGAATGGCATAAATTTATTTAGAGTATAATATCGTTTTAATAACAAGAAAATAAAATCATACGCAAAGATTAAGAAATCATTTTCGTAAAAAAGCATCCATTTTGACGCATTTTAGAAAAAATCGTAAAAAATAGGAAATATCATTATTTTGTAGCAAAAATTATACCGTATCGTTGGTAAAATAAAAGATCTTCCCGATTCTGTTATTATTTTTTTGTCTGATTTTAAAAGTAAAAATTTGATGGCTGTTTCAAAATTGTCGAAAAAGTTGGAACTTCGCTCTGCGGAAATCGAAAAAACATCCCTACCTTACCGCGTAACGAAAATTTTTCCCTACCGTGCCATAAGAAGCTAACTTCAATAAAAATATTCTTCCTTAGCAAAATTTTAGGATTTCAAAAACAAACTTGTGTTTGTCTTTAAATAAGCCAAATATACTGATACCGTAATATGTCTATGTAACTTCAATAGAGGAAAGGAACGGAATGAAAAAGTTCAATAGAGTGTTCCGTTTATTGACAAAACAGAATATAACACATCAATCAATAAATTCCAATAACCCAATGAGTTTTCTTTTTTTTCTTCTCATGGTTGGTTTTCTCTTAATTAAGATTGTCATGTTATTCTTTACATTAAATTTTTTTTGCACTCTTTATTCATAGATATTTACCTTATGGTTCAGCACAGTATTATGTATTTTTTTTTATTATATAATATTTTTTGTTGTGTCAATTTAGTCTATATCTGTACTATCTCTTGTATGCAGTTAAATATATTTCATAATTGCAGCTTATTCAAGATGGGCACTATTTTTAAATTTGAATTTAAATCGATATGCAATTTGATTTCTGTTTACTAACGTTAATTGCGTGTTGTTGAGAATTTTCGAGATATAATTCTTATGAAACGAATTTTCGTTGGATAATTTTAGTCATGTCATAACATTTGCGATATTTAAAGATTTTGTTCTATGCTACACCCGTACAACAGCTTCAATAAGATTCATTGTATATTGAATGATGTTTTTTCTGCTCCCGAGGTAGTAATATTTATTTTTATTCACGATTCTTATTCAGACATGTATCATTCATTGGTTTAGCAATAATTAGGACATATTCCAGAGTAACGTTCGCGTTGATTTAGAGAGGAATGGTGATGTGCGATTGTTTCGGTGTCTGCTGTTGGTTACAGTTATGTGCGGTTAAATTAGTTTCGAGTTGTCTGTGTACCAATTTTTTTTTTGGTAATTAGTGTTTGTGAGATAATTGGAAAGCAACGAGAATTCATTTGGTTTCAAATTGTCTGTGAAGAATTTTGTATCTGGTGCTGGCTATGTATTTTGATATAGTTATATGAATTCATTTGGTTTCGAGTTGTTTGTGTAGGAATTTTTTTTTTGGAATGTAGTCTTGGTGAGATAGTTGGATTGCGATGAGAATTACAAAGGTTTTAAATATTGTCTCCGTTGATTTTTTTTTTGTATCTGTGGTGTTGGTGACATATATGGATAAAGTTATGTTATTTACTTTGGTTTCTTGTGGAATTGCCTTGGATTCTAGTGTTACTCTTGGGATTATAGAGACATGAATAGCACTGTTCAGTTGTGGTTTTTCGTGATTAGGTGTGATTTCTGGTTGATACTGGTGGGCAGTGCTTTCTACGTTCAATATTTTTTTTTTTTTACCGTTTTAAATTTTTTTTATTTGCTTGCCGTTGTTGGAATTTTACGAATACAAATAATACGAATTGATATTTCATGTTGGTGCATTGCAGAGTGTTATTTTCCACAGGCTTAGGACACTGTCATGCGATTTTGTGTTTTGCTGTGGTCTAGTTTTTTCATTGCCACGGAGCCCACGACTACTTGCAGCATCTTTGTGCATTGCAGTCATTCGTTTTTGTAATTTATCTCTGCCGTACTTGCAGTTTCTTAGTCCAGTATAATAGCGATCCTTACACAAAACATTTCTTTTTTGTCCGCACAATGTTGTGGTCTAGATTTTTCATTGCCAAACACTCTACAGCGCCCACGACCATTTGCAGTTTCTATATGCATCGCCACCATTAAATTTTGTAATATCGTTATGTTAATTTAGAATACACTTGTATCGTTATTGCTTATGCTGCAATTAATTGACAATATTCCTCCTATAGTTATCGCTTTTGCTGGAATTCGCTGCCTGCCTGGCTATTTTTTCTCTCAACAAACCAGAGCTACAATCAAATTAAATAACAAATAAAGGGCCAAACGGATGTGTAGTTTTACATTTTTCTTCTCGAAAAGGAAATACATCGCAAATAATATTCAAATTGCATTTTCAATTTTTAAAAGGTATAATAAATTTTTTTTTCTGGTGTAAAATTTTACTGACATAGTGCATACGGTTGATTCACTGTGTTTCTTTGTAAAGACGGTTGCGGGCAATCGTTTATTTCGCAATAAGTTCAATGTTCCAGCCTTGTCAACTTTAGGCGTGCATCCTGATAAAATGCGCACTCATTGTGTTCTGTACACTTTGCGCATGTACATTTATTTTTGCAATATTGTAGTCAATGCTGGTGGTGAATTGTGAAATTCTTTTTCTGTTCTTTGCCATTGATATTTTCTTGCAACACTTCTTATGTCGTAACTGTGATGTAATATGATAGAATTTTTTGTTTAGCATTTTGATTCGTCAGAATATGATTGTACAGCTGTTATGCCACACAATTCTCAAAGAAATTTATTTTTAATTATTTTTGTTGACGGATATTATTATATCACGTTTCTTAATTTTTTTTTTACATTTACCAATTTTTCTTTTGAGGATATGCTGATAATTTTTTTTTTGTGTGCATTGTGATAATTGTACAGTATTTTTTTCCTTACAATTGTGTTGCTTCTGTCTGTAAAATTTTCCATTGGCTTGTATCTCATCTAAATTTTTATAATCATTTTATATTTTAACCGCTTTAATGTTTATTGCTAATGAAGCATTTTAGTTGAAAGGATAAATATATTCACTTTTGCGTTTGTTCAGTTACAATTTCTTCACATTCTGAGTAATTTAATTTTAAATCTTTAAGAGAAGAAAATTTTTTTTTCTTTTACTTTACTTACATATATAAATTGTTACCTTACCAATTGGAAAGACGAGGGGCAGAACGAGCATCTGAGGTCTTCACAATGTTCATGTTGTTCTACAATTGAATTTTTTTCTTTCAATATCTATATGTTTAATATAATTTTTGTAAATCTAATCTCCCTTTGGAGGATCTTCATCGGAGGGGACACCTCACCACCACCTTTTCGCCTTCATCGGAAGGTATCTCGTCAATTCTTAACCATCACCGCTACGCCTTCATTGAAAGAGATCTCGTCACCCCTCCATACTACGAATTGTAGTTATGCTGCCTACTTCAAGTGAAAGGATCAGAACATCTCTGTTCTTTCAACGAAAACGATTGCTCACCACCCTCTGCGCCTCCACCAGAAGGGATCTCCTCACACTGTCTCCTTCATTTTGCGGATTCCACGCGCGCGTCCATTGCTACGCTCCACAACTGGACATTACGAAAGCATGTTGATGTTTCGGGACTAAGCTGTGAGTGCAAATCGGCATGCGTTGAGCTTCTACAGTGTTTTCTCATTCAAGAAACAATATTACAAGACGACTGTCCATGCAATTTGCAGTGTTTTTTGTATTTTTTTAATTCTACGTTTACTGTTTTAATCATTTTTTTCTAGTACTTTGCGAGTCTGAAAGAGGGAAGTGATACAAGACTCAATTGTACTATATGCTCCCTGTTATTTCGTAATTTTTAGTCCTATCCTTGTTGGCAGAATATCGGAAATTTCTTAAGAAGGGCACATCACTAGCGCCCCTTGGGTTGGTTGGACCCATAAACCATTTAATTGTATCTTTCCGCGTGTGAATGTTCACCCAATCAGCGAATTAGTGGCGAGAGTGAGAGTGAGAGAATATTAACGTCGCACTGATTAGCAACACGAGGGCTTTTGGCGACGGTCCGCGTAATTTTGAACCATGGTCAAGTGACGCGGACGACACCTGAGCTGGCACCCCCCTCTCCTAACTGCCACGCCACACCAACGGGAGGACGTTTGAGCTCTCGACAGATTTAACGTGCATCGCTCCCCTACACGGCGGATCTTTAGTGGTACTAGGATCGAACCCATGACATGCTAGCCATGATCCGATGCCTAGACCACTCGGCCAGCGAATTAGTGGCAATAGCAGAATAGAGTTCGGCGCAATATTGGTGTGACGAGGTGGAGTTTATAATGGGCCGCACTTGAAAATCACGGCAGATTGAGAAAAATAAACTAGAATTACCAGCAAGGAGGCCCCTCAGGGGGCTCACCTTCTTTAGGTGAGTACGGGTGTCACAATCCCGAGGTGCCCTAGTGATCTTTTCCTATTCCCACGGGGTTTACTGTCTTTGGTAAACACGGGCTTCACGAACCCGGGGTACCCTAGTGATCCTTCTCTATTTTCGACCCTCTTTCTTGTCATTCAATTCATTCTTTCTTTCTCTTTTCGTCTAGACCACAGATATTAAAACAAATGTTTGGCGCAGTATAGCCGAAATCTGCTCTTGCGCCAATAAACCCCAAAATCACTCACTCACCAGCAAGGAGGCCCGGATCATTAAGTCCCTCATCTTTCAGATAAGTGGTTTTATTTTGTAATTCCTTATCGCTCTTAATTAAATTGAAACATATTAAATTACTAAATGTACAGTTTTATTTCATAAAATTAACTAATATTGATGCAAATGTTATTAAGAAGAACCTGGATTTAAAATTAAATAACCTCACATCAATTATATATATTGGGGCCACATATTATTGATACGGCGGTAGCTACGCCCTTGATTCGTAGCCAAGAATAAATTCGTTTTACTAAATTTTCTGGCACCACCGAGGCAATCCTATTATATGTAAAAAATAATTCAGATTGAACTTAACACTAAAAGAAATAATTAATAAAGACACAAAACTGAATTCTAGCTACACTAGCCAAAAGAGGGAATCATACTTTCTAATATACTATTACTATTTAATTCTACATGAAAAAATCAATTAATTCCTGTTAAAATGTGTATAGTGTCTTCATCTCCTATACTTTAACACATAAAACTCAAATTTCATTTTGCAAAAAGCTAAAAACTGCGTATTTTTTACAAAAATTAAAATTCAAAGAACACTAACTCTTAAATCGGTGTTCCCAAAATGGTCTATATCATAGGTTCCCAACCTTTTTTGAACTGGCGCCCCCTTTTCTAATAAATATTTCGATATCGCCCCCGTTTTTAATGAATATTTCGACACCGCCCCCTCACACTCTAGCGAAATAAGATTATACATAATACATGGTGAAAACAAGAGTTAAGTTTTAAAAAATATCCTATTACTAAAATAATATATATTTTTTCTGAAGTCCCAGTTTTTTTACTTGCGAATCTGAAATATCTATTGCCACAAATATATTTAAATGCATAATATTATATATTTTAGTCATATAGGTAGGATATTGTTGGAATTGAAACGCTAATGAATTTCTTCTTCATTCAAAAGAGTGGAACAAAAGTTTTTTAGATTACCTGTTATAAAGACAGGCAGGGGCTTAGATGATACGAAGTAATTCATAACAAAATTATTGCTTTCAAAATAAATATAAATTGACAGTTTCAGCCTTTATAGAATCACGTTAATTCCTGGATAACATATTTAATTATGTTTCTTGCATAATATACATAATGAAATGCAGTGGACGAAACATGTTTCCTACTGCTCACAAACAAAGACAACACGTGCACAACAGAAATTAAAAGGCACTATATCATTCAATTTAATGTACGTCTGAACGTAATGTAATCTTTAAGTTTTTCATTCACTTTCCATACTACCGAAATATCTGAATTTTTGTACATGTGATATGAAATGATTTAAATACATACAATCAATATAAGGTAATACTATTAAAGCTTACTTTTGTTAGTACATAATCAGCATGTTTTTTAGTCTTTTTTGGTTAATCTGCCCAAGCCCCTCCGCGCCATCTCAACGCCCCATGAAAGCCTCAAACGCCCACAAGGGGGCGTTATCGCCCACGTTGAGAACCTGTGGTCTATATAGACCCTCAGGGATCTATGACGACCTGCAAGGGGTTCACGTTAGAAAAAAAAATTATTTGGGGGTCCATAAAGTATAAGTGGCTGTCTATGATAGTGGCTTTCATTAAACTAAACCTTTAAAAGAAAATTTAATCAAGTTGAAACCAAATTTTTCCTATTTAACAGATACATAAACTAAACTTAATGAGGTTAATTTGGCACTTACAAGGTGACAGCATAAATTTTATTAAAACAAGAACCGTTTCAGCATTTTTTTCCAAAGATAAGCTGAAGAAGTTCAATACTAGATTTTCCGAATTATTTCAATTTGTCAGGATGTTTTAAAATACGTTCAATATTTAAATGCCTGTTGTTCAGATTTTGAAACCAAGTTTGAGAATGCTTTGAATGTGGTAATACCAAAGTAAACAATGAATTTAGACAATAAATAGAAAAAAAAATGCCACAATACATAGGACTGATTGTAGTAAGCAGTAACAGAGATCTTAAAAGTTAAAAAAAGGATGGATCAGCAATATAGGCTTTAAAAAGGCAAACCTGTTGCATATTACACAAATATACAGTCTTCCTTAGTATTAATAAGCATATATATATTTTTAATGACAAATTTGAGGGAAAGCCTTATTCATATTTCACAAACCTGAGGCTTTTCCTTTGTATGAGTAAGAAAATGTGCTTTCAAAGAATCATTTCGAGTGAAAGACTTGCAGCACATTTCACAAACATAAGGTATCTCTTTGGTATGAACACGTAAATGTCCTTTTAAAGAAGCATTCTGTGAAAAAGTCTAGTTGCATAAGGTCTAGTCTAGTTCACAAGCATAAGGTCTTTCCCTGGTATGAATACGTAAGTGTAATTTTAAATGGCCCCTTTGAGAAAAACCCTTGCTGCATATTTCACAAACATACGGTTTTTCCTTGGTATGAATACGCAGGTGTGTTTTTAAATGATGCTTTTGAAGAAAAGTCTTGTTGCACATTTCACAAGAATAAGTTTTTTCCTTGGTATGAATACGTAAATGTCCTTTTAAATGACCAATATGAAAAAAACCCTTGCTGCATATTTCACAAACATACAGTTTTTCCCTGGTATGAATAAGTAGGTGTGATTTTAAATGAGGCTTTTGAATGAAAGTCTTGTCGCACATTTCACAAGCATAAGGACTTTCCCTGGTATGAATACGTAAGTGTACATTTAAATGGGCACTTTGAGAAAAACCCTTGCTGCATATTTCACAAACATATGGTTTTTCCCTGGTATGAATAAGCCGGTGTCTTTTTAAATAAATCTTTCGAGCGAAAGTCTTGTCGCACATTTCGCAAGCATAAGGCTTTTCCTTGGTATGAACAAGCACATGTCCCATTAATTGGCGCATTTGAGAGAAAGTCTTGTTGCACATTTCACATTTCACAAGCATAAGTCTTTTCCTTGGAATGAACAAGCACATGTGCTTTTAAACGGGCAGTTTGAAAAAAACCCTTGCTGCATATTTCACAAACATACGTTTTTTTCCTGGTATGAATCAGCAGGTGTCTTTTTAAATAAATCTTTCGAGTGAAAGTCTTGTCGCACATTTCACAAGCATAAGGCTTTTCCTTGGTATGAACAAACAGATGTCCTTTTAAATTGGCAGGTTGAGAAAAAGACTTGTTGCACACTTCACAAACATAAGGCCTTTCCTTGGTATGGATGCGTAAATGTACTTTTAAAGAAGAATTTAGAGCAAAAGACTTGCTGCACATTTCACAAACATAAGGCTTTTCCTTGGTATGAACAAACAGATGAGCTTTTAAAGATGCATTCTGAGAAAAAGTCTTGTTGCACATTTCACAAGCATAAGGCTTTTCCTTGGTATGAATACGTAAGTGTACTTTTAAACTGCCACTTTGAGAAAAACCCTTTCTGCATATTTTACAAACATATGGTTTTTCCTTGGTATGAATAAGCAGGTGTCTTTTTAAATGATGCTTTAAAAGGAAAGACTGGTTGCACATTTCACAAACATAAGGCTTTTCTATGGTATGAATACGTAAATGTGCTTTTGAATTGCCAATTTCAGAAAAACCCTTGTTTGATGTTTCAGAAACATGGGGCTTTTCATGATCAAGAACATGTAAATGTGTTGAATTATCAAAAGGAGAGTAAGTCATTTTGCTAATTTCACCAAGTGCAAGTTTTTTCTCAGATGTGACTACATAAATTTGTATTAAAATTTACAATGAAGAAAATGGTTCTTGCACTCTTGTTCTGAATACCAGTTTACATTAATATCCTTCTGCAAAAGGAAAAGAAGACAAAATTAATTTTTTAACATAATGTTGAACACTTAAACAAAATTTTTATTTCACATTACAATTTATTAAGGAAAACAGTTTAGCTTTATATCACAGCTTAGCATAACATGAAGAATCAGCTAAGAAATTTTATTCTGATATTCGAAGAGATGAGTTGGCTTTTAGAGAGCATTTTTGTTAGATCAATCATAATCTTAAATATATACTAAATATGAATAACCAAAAAATATATATTTAAGGGGTACTTCACAATCATGATCAGGTTGGCAAAAGTAATATGAGAAACTAAAGGAATATGAAGGGTTATGTGTATACTATTCTGTTATGCATATTAGAAAGAGTATAATATACATAAGGTTACACAAGAATCGACACAAACTTCAACTATGGTACACTAAAAAATAAGTATATGTTACACATTAACAACTTTATTCAAATAAAGCACAGTCATTTCTTAAATTTCAATGAAAGGCATCATTCAGACCCTGTAACAGATTGCAATCCTGTGGCACCTAAAAACTCACCATGTAAGACAGCCAATGCATGGTAATTTTATCCAAGCTAAAAGATCTCAATTTTCGAAGGTTGGTTGCAAGCTCAGGTGTTGGCCTCGTTACCTGACTAAGGTTTAAATTTACAAGGTCCACTGGATATTGCTCTCGTATTTCTTCAAAATGTGATGTATATAAGTAATCTATAAATCCAGAATATGTAGCTTGTTACTTGATCATATTAGTCTTATTTCCAGATTCAATGGTAGGTTCAGTTAGGAAAACTGAAATTTTCATCAATGCTCTTTCAAATTCCATTTTATAGCATTGTTAAAAAAAGCCCATGCTTCTTTCTTGACCAGCACTGAAATAAATGGTGATGGACCTTAAAATTAGAAATACGCCCAAATCATAAGACACAATTCCTCACCATGGCCTCCAAGGTCAATTTCTTTCAATAAGCAATATCCTATTTTACTGGAATCAGAGATCAATATACAAATTCATGGTTAGGAAGTTTACCAGCAATTACCACATGCCAGAGAAATTTTGATAGCAGCAAATTATTTTATTTTATTTTTTGAAGGAATTTAGATCCTAAATTTAAATCTAATATGTATGAAACTGGAAAAAAATAAAGTTTGGACTGACCAAAAAAACCTCTTTAACAGTAGAAGGATTAGAAGCATATTCTTCAAATATAAGTTAAAGGTTGGAAAAGATGTAGAGGAATTAATTGTTACTTGTGCATGTAAAATTATCTGAATTAATTGAAATAATCTTTTGGAATTTATCTATTGAAATTTGAAAGGGTATAACATCAAGATTCACTGCTTGAAATCTGAATTTTAAACTAGAAGGAATATACAGACATGTTTTGGCGACTGATTTCTTTATTTTAAAATAAGGTTTAAAAAAATGACAACTGAGCAGCTTGAATCCAATAATCAAATCCATACATGATGAGTCAAAAGAATTTTCACAGCTTGTTTATCGAATGATTATATATAAATCTTAACCCCTGTTTCTTATATATTTTACACTCTCGACTAATTCATTTAATTATCACTGAAAAAATTCCAATAAACAAAGTTTCTAACACATCAGTAAGATTTTAAATTCCACAGTGGGCAATTTAATTCAAGTTTTTAGAAAAATTAGGAAGATATTAACAGATTATTTTAGATATGCTTGAATTAACTGTTTCAAACTCTTCCAACCATGTCCCTGTGTCTGAACAAAATACCTTTTGAAAGAGATTTTCTTTGAAATCCTGCTACGATACGCTTTGATGTAGTGGTTTTTGAAAGTGGTAAGCAATATATTTTATTGTATTATAATATAAAACAACCTATTAGAAGAAAACAACTGAAAAGGTAAAAGTTATCCAATTCTCTAATAAACCACATGTAAAAAAATGATAAAACAGTAAAGGTAATGAGAGAAATGACCCACTTAATAATGAACATGACTACTAAACATAGTGCAACTCCTATGAATCCTAACCAATTCTAATTGAAAGTTGAATAGAAACCTACAAATTCCTTTATTTAATCAGAATAATAAGAAATAAATAAGTTCATTTTATATAATACTAGCTGAAATGCATGTTCTTCACACGGGTTAAGTTTTAAAAACATAATTTATCTATTATAGCAATTATAATATTTTTTAGTGAGGTTAAAACCCTGTATGAAAAAAGTAGTATAACCAAAAATTAAAAATACATTTTTCAAATGAACATTCACACTATAAATAATTTTAAGCAAATTTCAATTTTGCCTAAAAATAAATAATAATTTAACAAAAACAAATATTTCAATGTAAGAGAGAAAATTAGCAAGCTGAAGAGTAAATAGATATGAATGAATGCAAATATAAATAAAAATTATTACAGAAAAAGTGATAGCAGTAGTATGTTTCTGCTATGGGAACTATGAGTGAAATAACCTGCAATAGATGAACCGAAAGAAAAAATTAATGATGATAAACTGATTCACTAAATGCTATCATAAATAAAAAATATTAGGAAGCCTTAAATTGAAAAAAAAAAATTAAATTAGCATTGCACCCATGCCTCATATAATACTATCTAACATCTCTGTAATACATTTAATATAGAGTATTAGATTAAACAAATATCTAAGCAATCAGCATTAACAACTGAAAACCATAAAAATGCATATTAAACCAATTCAATTTAGAATTACTATAAAAAAAAATTAGAACATGAAAACTCTGACCACAAACAAAAATCAGAAATTCTGGAAGATAGATGACAAAGTTAAATCTAAAACCAGAAACAATACAGAAGAATCAAATGAATACATGTAAAGGTCAAAATGAAAAAAGAATAATAAATGTGACGCTGTCTTAAACCAAAACAGAAATTACAATAGAAATACAATTGACAACACACAAAATAAATCAGACATTTTTAAGCTGGAAAAGAAACGACAAAATTAAACCTAAACCCAGAAATGGTTCGGAATAATCATTCAAAATATAAGCAAAACAAAAGTGTATATTGACCAAATTTAATTTAGTTATTGAAAAAATATATAATAGACTTAGATGGAAAGACCACAGGGAATATATCTATCCTAGAACCATCTACGGGATTTAGCTTCTTCTGTGATCCTAAAGTAAAAAAAGAGAAAACAAAACAAGAAAAACAAAAAAACCCAGGGTCAAGACTGCAGGGGAGGGCGGGGGAGAGGGCGGAGCCCCTCCGGAATGAAGGAGAAAAAGAGAACTGCAGGAACTTCGTTCTAGCAGGAAGTACGTCACACTCAGCTGATTGCCAAGTGGGGGAATGTAGTTGTCACAGGAAAGCATTGGGAGGTCGAGGGGTGATGTCTGAAACGATCTTGGCTGTTGATTGTGGGGTTGCCATGAGTTCCTATTGTAAAGTAAAAGTTCTGATGTAATTTAGAGATGTAGGATGCCACAGGCTCTATTTTTAATTCCTCATGTATAACTGAGACTGGAATAAATCTTGGAATGCCTGCAATGCCTCTGATTGACATATTTTGCAGCCTTTGGATTTGGAGTAGTTTGTCTCTTGCCATAATTCCCCAGATTTGGCAGCTGTAGAGAAGAGCTGGATGAAGGTAAACTTTATAGATGAGGAACTTGTTTTGGAGTGAGAACTTTGATCTTTTTCCTATGACGTTGATGAGTGTAAAATATTTTTTCCAGTAGTTGGCTTTGAGTTCTTGAAGGTGGGATTTATATCAAAGGTTGTGGTCGAGGGTAACTCTAAGATATTTTACATTCGGTGTCCAGGCTATTGGTCTGTTGAATAGCAGGAGGAGGTCATTTGGAAGGCTTGGATTAATGCAACAAAACATAATGGCTTGCGATTTGTTTGTGTTGATGGCTATTCTCCAGGCTGCTAACCATTTTTGCATGGCAAAGAGATAATTTTGCAGCATGTTTTTCAACTCAGATTCTGTTGTCTTGGTGACGAGGATGGTTGCGTCGTCGGCGAAGAGATGGATTGATGCATATGGATGGGTGAGGAAGTCACTGGTGTAGATGTTAAATAGCAGTGCACTCAGTAAGGACCCCTGCGGCATTCTGGCTTTTATTGCTCCATTTCATGAGATGAAGTGGTCTATTTTGACTCTGAAGGGTTCTGTTTTGGAGATAGCCATTGATGATACGGATAAGATAGGGTGGGAAGTTTAAGTTTATAAGCTTGTAAACCAATCCATTATGCCAAATCCGGTCGAAAGCTTTCTGGACATTCAGGAAAACACCTCCCGTGATCTTTTTCTGGCTGAACCCTTCTAAGATTTGGTGGTTCAACCTGAGCAGCTGGTGTAGTGTGGAGGTATTTTTTCTGAATCCGGGCTGGAAGTTCGGAATGGTGTTAAATTCGTCACAAAAAGCCTTCAAGCATTTGAACAGAATTTTCTCAAAAATCTTGTTGACTGAACAGAGCTAACTGATTGGTCTGTAATTATTGGGATACCTTTCGTCTTTTCCTGGTTTTGGGAGAATTGTTATATTAGCTATTTTCCATGTTGTAGTTGTAGATAAAGCATTTATTAAAGATCGTTAGATTAGTGATGGCGTTTAAGGGGAGAGCCTTCAGAGCAATATTTTTTATGGCATATGGTCCCGAAGCTTTTTTGTTTTCCAGTCTTAGAATGGTCTTCATCACTTTTCCTGGAGAGGTGAGGGGAGGGGTGGTGGTGATATAAAGTGTCAAGAACCTTTCTACTTTTTCTTTAACTTCTTCAATGAATTCGTCATCTTGCGGCTCTGTGTTATCCGAGAATGAATTTGCAAGTGCATTGACAAAAACGCTGGCTTTTGTTTCAGGATCATAGGCTAGCCCATAAGGGGCCTATGATTGGCAGAAACTGGCGTAGCTTGTTGCCCTTGTTTTTAAGGAGGGAGTGCAAGGAATTATCTTCAATTGTTGCTGGTTGGAGGAGATTGTTCCAGTTTTGATTTTTCAGGTGATTTATTGCTGATTTAATTTCACGATGAAGATTATTAACTTGAGTCTTGAGTGGAGGGTATTTAGTTTGCTGCCATTCCTTCCGTAATCTATTTTTCTGTTTTATTTTTTCACGCAATTGACAAAGGATAGTTGTGATTTGGTGATGAATAGCTTTGTGTGTGCTGGTGGCATGAATCGCTTCCTGGATACTAAAGTTAAAGTTGGAGATGGTTTGGTCAATGTCATCCTTATTTGAGATGGGTGGGTTGCCAGGGATAGATCTAGAGAGTACGGCTTGGAATTTCTGCCAGTTCGGGAATGAGAAGGTGTTAAGAGGGGCTGAGGTGAAGTTATTTAGTAAAATATCAAAGTTGACAGGGTTATGATTGCTGGTGAGTTCTGAGATGGATGTGGTGATCATGGAATGGAGGCCCTTTGCCAACGCAATGTCCAAGGTAGTGTTGACGCCATGGGCATCGAACCTAGTCGGTCCATCAGGAGCGTGAATAGAGATACCCATTTTGTTGCAAAATTTAAATATCACTGTTCTGGCCTGGTTGATTCTGGGGTGAGGATTCCAGTACCGATGCTTGGCGTTGAAGTCCCCTATTACAAGGCAGCAGTCTCTATTGCGGAAAAATTGTTGGAGGTCTTGCTCATTGATTTTTGATCGGGGTGGGGGGGAGTCTATAAACTGAAACTATTGTGATAGGCTTTGCATTGCTTCTGTTAAGGATGATTGCCATATTTTCAAATGATTGACTTGGGATGAAAATTTGATGGTGTGAAATACTTCTTTTTATAAAAATTGCTGTTCCTCCTCCATGTGTGAGGCGATCAGTTTGGTAGAAGTTGAAATTGGGGATTGCCACCTTGTTGCAAGGTCTGAGTTGAGTTTCTTGGACGAGGGTGACATCCGGGTTCCAATCGTTGATGAGTTCTTCTAATTCATGGACACAAGACCTCAGGGCTTGGGCATTCCAAGATGTGATCTGCAGTGAAGCATGGTTCTGGCATACTATATTGAATGCTATCATTGTAACTATAATTGAAGAGGGCAGATAAGCTAGCTGATCTGGTTTTGTGTTGTTTGGCAATTTTCACGAAATTTTGTAAACTATTGAATAGGTCGACTACTTCTGGGTTTCTGAGCTGAGAGAAGAGGCTCGGGATGTCTTGGATAGGAGAGCTTGGATTTTGAGTTGCTTGGGAGATGGAGGGTATAGGTTGTGGCTGTACAGTTTGATTGGCGGCTTTCACCTGGGCCAGGCTGACTTGTCTGGGTACGAAAGGTGGCCACTGGTTGTTCTTGTTGTTTTTGGGTCTTTGCTCTCTCATTCCAAAAATTTACAGCAGGTGGAGCTGGAGAATCAAAAACTTTTCCTTAGTTTTGCTTCCCCCCATTTTTTTTGGCATGTTCCTAGGGTTTTTTGGGCACTATAAGTAGCTGGCTGGATAGTCAACTTCACAGTGGCAGCACTTTGATGGTTCATCAATTCTTTTTTTTACATTCCTTGGTTAAGTGGTCACCAGCACATTTTACACAGCAGGGGGTTCTGGTGCAATATTTGAAGGAATGAAAAATCCCTGACATCTGTAACATTAGGGGGGGGGGGAGGTCCATATTTTTTCCTCAAAACTTCCACTTTAATCTTCATGTTTTTGAGTTCAGTTATTTTGTAGAGGTGTTCATTGTTCACGGATTTGGTGCAGATGATGATGAATAGCGGCATGGGGGCTCCTGTTTTTCTGTTCACCATATTGTGCACTCCTCTACTAGAATGTTGTGGTCTTTCAACTCGAGGATGATTTCATTTGGGTCAGTGTCGGTAGGTAATCCTCTGATGACTGCCCTTAATTTTTTATCTTCAGGAAGACTAAAAGTATGTCCTTCAAGGTTATTTTCTTTGATATACTTCTGGATTAAGTGGTATGCATAAGGAGTTTGGGGGAAGATCTTCATTCTTGTTCCAATTAATTGGGCTTGAAGTTTTAATTTAGTCATTTCTTGTAAATGCTTTAGAAGGGCAGCTTGGTTGTTTACATTATCAATTGTGATTGGAGGGGTGTAGCCTTTTGATTTATTTTCATTTCCAGTGTTTCCAAATTATTTGTTGGAGGATCCACAACATCCATTGCAGAGGGAGGGTCGTCAACAGAGAGGGTTTGAAATTTATTATTGCAGGGAGTAATATCATCCTTCCTTGCCTTTTTGGAGTGCGACTGAATGGTAGCTCCATCATTTTCTTGCGAATTCTTCCTTGTTTTTTTCCTCAAAACAACACGAAATGGATTTTCCAAAGGCTTTCTTGGGAGGCTCCAAGCCTCGATTTGTTGTTCTAAACTGTTGGCTTGGTCGGCAATCTCCACCTTCCTTGTTTGGGTAAATTTGAAACGGGCTTCATCAATTAGATTACTCAGGTGATTTAATGTTGAGCGTTGTTCTTCTGGGCTTTGCAGTGGGTATTCTCCCGTAGTTTAGTGCTGCTTTCTTCAAGTTGCCCGAGGATGAGTGTGCATTCGTCAGAGGAGCGGCATCTATTTAGTATTTATTTACAATGGTATTATTTACCAAAGTATTTACCATGGTATTTAAATTAAAATCCCTGTGGAAATTGGAATAAAAATCAGCGTAGGCACTGATACTCTGCTGGGTCTCCATTCTATTGATGAGCGACATAGATGATCTGGTTTCTTCGGGGGGAAAGAGTTTTCTTGCACTTGTGGAGGAATGCGCCGGAGAGGTCCCACTGACGTCAGGAGGGGTTGGATTCTTCCGAACCGGGGAGGATTGAACTTTGGTTTCTCCTAAGAAGAATGGGTTTCCTGCTTTCGATATAGTAGAAAAGATAACACGGCTGGAAATACTAACCAGGGAATAAACACAATCGCTAGATAAGCACTAGTAGGCGAGATAAGTATGCAGAGAGCAACTCAAGGTCTACCTCATACGAACTCAGACGGCTTTACAAGATGCTTGGGGAGGCATGTTCGCGATGCATCTTCCTACTGTTATCAAATTAGTGTTGCCAATTGGAAAAATGAAACTTAGAAAAAACATTTTTAGGACGATTATTTCGAAAAACAAATGTAATTCCTCCTCAAAGAGTTAAAAAAAAATGAAAAAAATACAAAAATAAATAAATATATTTGCAATAAAATGTGCTAAAATCCCCCCAAAACTGCTTGAAACATTAATTTTTGCAAAATTGACACGGCTGATGACGTCATATCTCCATTTAGCTGAAAAATCGCATAAAAATAAAATTTCAAAAAAATCTAAAGTGAGTTAAAAAAACCTATTAGAGATTAATAGCACAACAACCTACAGCTTCTACATGCCAAGTTTCCTACTTCTGGGTCGCTTAATTTCGCCGAAACACACAAACTCTTTCTTTTATTAGTATAGGTACACATAAATTTAATTTGATGTAGTTATTACAAAAATAAATCCACTCTTTAGCATCATATTTCATTAGAAAATTCTGTAGCAGGAGAAATGCCTGAATAGAGTGAGTTTTTCTATCAAATCAGAATGTTGAAAAATTTTCTTCCATGAAGCCAACAAAGCCTTTCTTCCAGAAATTACCCAGTCAATCCCCAGAAACAACTCAGTTGAAACATAGCAATTTCACTTATCAATGAGTTTTTTAAAAGAAAAATATTTTAAATAGCCACTAAGACATTCCTTAGTTTTGAAATCAATTGATTTAAATTATAACATTTAACTGTTTTGATTGTTAACAAATATTTCAAATAGATGTTAATTGAAAAAAAAATTTACCCCTCGCCAAAAGACTCTTTAATAGTTTATTCACAGTTATAAAACTGAAATACAACACAATACTTAATCGTATGAAAGTTTAAATGATAATTAATGATTTATAGAGGAGGAGATTACTGCACATTAAGTCTGAAACACAGCCTAATAGTTAAAATACAGAAATTCCTAAAAATATTGCTGTAATTAAAAATGCAAGCATTTATCATTTAATTATGGCTAAAATCTACCATGTAAATGGTCTCATATGATATAATCCTATACATGGTAGAAGCACATGCGTAAATATTTTTAAAACACAAATATCAAAACATTATCTAAATGAAAATCAGATGATTCGATACACTCATTTCAAAAAGATTAAAATAAATATTTCCTCAGTTCATTTAGTTAATGAATTTAAATGCCATTAAAAAAATTCCATTAATTTTATAACATTAGGGACTGTCAGTACCCCAAGTGAGATTTTTATACATGTGTCTTTACAATATTACATAAATACTGAGCTCAATAACCATATTGGTGGGGTGTTTTTAGAAAATATAATTGTGCAAGTGCAGCATAAACAAAATAGATATCAAGCTGTGCTTCCAAGTTTAAATAACTGCTTAAGAACGTGCAATTCTAATTAAAGGGGGCAATGTAATTGAGGTCTCTTGAAAAGAGATTCTGTACTAAAAATAAAAAGTTATACAGAAAAAATAATGAGTGTTAAATGATAAAACTAACTAATTATTTAAAAATAGCAAGCATACAAGGAGATCCATTTTTACATAAACACCTACTGCACAATATTCAAGAGCATTAACAAATGCAAGCAAATACCTTCTCCTTGGTTTAATATTCTTTCCATATCTTCTAGTAAAGAAACAAATTCCAGGAAAAAGTATAACACTTAAAAGAGCGTTAAATTTAAATATACTTAAAATCTTACAAAGGAATTGTTCTAAGATTGAGGTCATGGTAAGCATTTGACAGCCTTATTCAGCATAAAGCATTTGGCAATACAAAGGGTAGTTTTATATAAGTAGACATTTTTCTGAATAATATTCTTAACAATGTAATTGTTAAAAATCTCTTAATTTTATCCTCCGTATTTTTCACAATGGAGATGAAGATCTGAATTTAGCAGTCAAGGGGTAGTTTATTCAAGTTATATAAGATATGACTCACACATACACACAAATCTGATACTCCTCAAAGATGTTTTTATTTTAACCCCTTCGGGACAAACGTCGCACCTGTGCGCCAGCAGGAAACACTGCTAAGAGACGAGTGTCGCGTCCCTGCACCAACGTATTTTTTCTTACTAACCTAGCGACTCACCGGTGCACCAGTGACCTGGAACGTTTTTTAAGCTAAGTTTTTTGCCAAGAGATGGTATTCTATGTCCATAAGATTTGAGATACACGGAGATCTGACCTTCTATTTGAAATGAGAGTAATATTACTCACTTACACATGGTTTTTGCTTTATAAACATAAGGGGAAAGGAATGTTTTCGAATTGAGTGTTTTACAACTGCTCTTGAAATGAACATGTGATTTTTGTGTATAGTGAAGATGAGAGATTTATTTTTGCTAAAGCATTTCATTTGGGTTTTCAGTCTAGTTTTTTTTATGGATAATTATATCTGGTAGACAAAATTTGTATTTTTGTATTACCTTTTTTACAAGGTCAACTTTTACAAATGCTTACAGTAAAATGTTTAAAAACTTGTACTTAAACAGAAAGTGGCTGAAGTAAATAAAGTATATTAATACGAAATATATGAAGCATATGCTGTTTGCGTTATATACAGAATATTGATTACGTTTATATTTTGGTATTTTTATGGATTTAGACTTAACTACACAAAACCCTCTGGCCTGAGAATGACACTCGTGATAGAAACCTTCAGCCCTGGCAGTACGCATACGTTTGCATCCTTCATAGCAAAAAGGTTAAACGTGAATGTTAAACAAAGTTTTTCAAAGTATATCAATGGCCTTCCTAGGGCTTTTTTATATTTCATTTCACTATCCAAATGACATTATCCTTTCTTTTGCAAATTATCTAGCAATTGGAAATCTGTAATATTTCTTGCAATTAGTTTAGTTTACCCAACTAAAAATTACATACAGTGATAACAATTTTCTACAAGAAATGTAGCATAAATCCGGCGTAAAACGTACACTTAAACTTTCATGCTGCAATTTTTAATTTCTCAGTTTTACGCCAAATAACGTGCACCCTTTTTTTTTAGAAAGAACCTGAAATGAATGTGTGCAATGCTTTTATGTTTTAAATTCAATTATTTAAAGCTTGCTTATCTAAAGTGCATCCGAAAACCCTTTAAAATGTGGCCCAAATGCAAATAATGAAAATATATAAATGTACACATTTTTATTAAAAAAATAAATGTTTGCAATATTTTTCACATACAATCAATTAGTTGATATTGATTTGGAAATAAAAACTTTCATAAAACGCATTACATTAAAAAAACCCACTTTTTTGTATTTTTCATACATTTGATTTCACATTAATTCATTCATGATGATATATAGGTGAATAGTTTTTTTAGAATCATTTTAGCCAAATACTCAAATATGCTTTTCAGAAAAAAGTCATTAACCCCTTGCCTCTCGCTTCCGTCAAATTCACGGGGTGAAATATCCCTCTCTATTCCTCGTGCCTGTGATATTTACAGGCTGGAGTGTTGAAAAGTAAATTGCCATAAAAGCTTGAAACAATCTATTTCTAAAGCCCAGAATATTGTTTTTTTTCTTAATCCATACACCAGATGGCAGCACCAGATTATTTTAATGTGTTTAGTGATAATTATTTATTTTTTTGAACTAAATGTCAGCACAACAAACATATATATTAGCGATACGGTTTTTAAATATTAGGTGAAGTACTCAGTTGCACTCTTTGTAAAAACACGTGGGTAAAAATTCTGGGAAAAGAAAACTGATAAAAAAATAAACATATTTTTTTAATGTTGTATACATTATGCAGTTAGACAGGAAGTAAATCGGATTGTACTTTTAGTCACTGACTACAATAAAAATATCAGAGCAGTAGACGTTGTAGACCAACATATTGGAGATTACTGAATTGTTTGAAAACGAGGTAAGAAGTACTGTAAAAAATATTTTTTTGTTAGATCAAACTATTTTGAACTAGTACCTTTTTTATAAATAACAAAGAGGCAAAAAATCACATTTGATGTTTGTTTATCTTTAGTAGATGAACTTATTGAAAGGTATTCTATATCAGAAACCACTGCAAAAAGAGGCCAGCCGAATTTGGAGAATAATCCCAACCGTTTGACTAAAAAACATTTTGCCAACTGATAAGAAGTGGCAACCATCAAGAGAATGCAAAGTTTGTTGTTCCAAAAAAGATGAAAACAATAAGAGATGCAGAAAGGAAACTCGGTACTATTGCCCAGCTTGTGATTTTGGCCTTCGCATTTCATGTTTTGAAACTTATCTCACAAAAAAAAAATTACTAATGTATATTTATATTGTGCAAAAGTGTAACAAAATTCATTTAATGTTTAAAACACATGTTTTTTAAAATTTTTTCTCTTTGTTGGAAAACCAACATTTAGTGATTATAACCCTAAATGTTTGCTTTACTTAAAATATTAAATTTCGTATCTCAAGCTAAAAATTAATCCAAAAATTAAAAATAAATACATATATTGAACATGTACTTAGTTTTATATAATTTTCTTGAATAAAAAAAATAGGCCCTTTTAGGACCGTTTTCTTCAAAATTATCCGATCGTTAAGAGGTTAAAGGCAGAACTTTAGGTGTAAAAATATTACAAAACATGAAGCACCCAGGGAAAAAAATCTTTATAAATCCCTGAATTATTTGCAGTTTTTATACATTATTTTCCCAATTTAACATTAATATATGGGCTCTAAGTCAATGGCATACACCAAGGGTGTCAAACTCAAAGGCTAACTTGGGCCAAACAAACATTTAACAGCAGGTAGGCTTCAGAAAAAAAAAATCATTATTTATAGAAATGTAATTTTACTTTGAATAATATATTATACAGTAAAACGTCATTTATCGAAACAATTGGGGTCAGACACCATTCGGATAACCGCATGTGACTTATGCAGAGGTGGATTAAGGTAGTTGGAGGCGGTATAAGGTTCAAGGCCTATGGGCTCAAAAGTCAAAAAACTAAAATAGTGAAAAGAGATTCGCTGACCTCAAAATAAAATGTATTGTTAATAATAATAATAATAAAAAAACAGCAAAAAAAATCTTAACTTTATGTTAAAAAATTAAATTCTTTACTAAAGAGCTTAGTTTTGATATACAACTTTACTTCTTGATTTCACCTAGGCAGATTCATCAATTATTTTTGCTGTATCTGTTTAATCCCAAACATATTGTGCTCCATATGGCCACGTTGTTCAATTTGTCTTCTCTCTTATAGTACTTCTTAAATAATTTTTAAATCAGTTTAAAAATGAAGATCTCTCACCTGATGCATTCTATATCGATATTGTTAAAATATTTTTAAAAGTATCTCTGCATTAGGATTTCTCTTGCAACTCGATAAATTTCTAGAGGGGGTCTTCATTGTATCTTTATTTTCTTATAAAAATAATAAACTCTGATTCAATTAATGTAGTCAAAATTAAGATTCAATATCATTTTTGTAAGTTTCCTTTTGTTTTTGTGTAGGTTTCTTCTTAATTTCAGGCAATATTCTTTCATAAAAAATACAGTAAAATGTTCTATAACAGTTTAATACATATAAGCTCTTCGGGATAGTTGTATCACATATGATAAAAAGAATTTACAATAAAATTTTTCCTTCTTTCAAAAATTCATAACCGACTTTTTTTACTTTCACCAAAAAATTTTCTCTTTTGCTACCTGTGAGCTTGCCCAGCTTCCTCTTCAAACAAGAGTCCTTATAAATAAGTTGTTTTTAGTTTTATTTTTAAAAATTCATTTCTGAAATTTTGGATATAATTTTCTAGAGATTTTAGCAGACTAGATCTTTTTAATAATTCACATTCACCTTATTGAAATGATTTGCAGCTCCAATCCGTACTTGACATCAGTCAGGCTAAGGCCCCCCCCCCGAGAATTCTGTCATCCCCTCGATGTGGGGGTTGCGCGGGGGGGGGGGGTGTATGTTACGTTACGCCTCTGTATGAATGATGGCTGTATATTGGTTGGTTAGAAGAAGCCCAGGTCAGGGCCTGCAAACAACCTCTCTGTGGCCTAGACATACTGAACCTGCACCTAGAATTATGGTCTGGTGTGAGCAATTTTCTTTGATCGCAGGAGCACTCTCAAGGTTAATTCACACACCCAAACTTGTACTTCGGTTTGGTGATTAAAACTGCTGCACTCATTTATGAACAACATTCAAGATGTGTTTTCCCAACAGAATAAAAATATGCTCTATTAGAGTGTCAGCGTGTTACTTTGGCCTGCTTGATCACCCGCTCTTTTTCCAATCAAGCACAAACGGAATAGCATTGGACGGCAACAACAGTGTCATCCCCAACCGTAATTAAACAACCTTATATTGACTGATCAAAAGCAAAAGGCTTGCAATTCCACCCCCCAAACTGATACTTGTACGACACAATGTACGCATGTTTGCATTTACAATTCTGCCAGTTACACTGGTTTTTAATGTATCATCATTTCACATTTGAGATGATTCTTCTCACGCTTATATTAACCTGTGACCTTGAAAGTCAAGTCAATTAAATATGTTACCGAAACAAATGTATTGGCAAAGTTTCATTAGTTTACAATAACTTTTGCTTGATACTGAGATTTTTCTCCCATCAGTGTAAGATGTATCCAATAGTAACTAAGCATGGCAGTGAACCAAAAAACCCCTTGTTTAACTTGAATACTATCCTTCGTTTGATATAAAATTTGTTCAAAAAACGCATGCGAAAAATTTGTACAGATCGCAACAATACAGATATAAGGAAGAAACATGGCTAGGGTTAGCATGACTCCAGTAAGTGGAAATCATCGGGGTTATACAAACAGGGACGTCTTAAGACTTTCTGAGGCCTTGGGCCCCTGCTCAAATGTAGGCACCACTTATGACCCTTAAAAGCAGGAGCGTAGTTACCCCTGTATCAATGATGCGGGGCCCCAAGCTACAGGGGTAATATACAATACGTGTAAGAAAAAAATTGTAAAATGTTAAGGTTCCCCAAGTAATTTTGTGTGTGATACAGAGCCCACTCATGACTAGTTACGCCAGTGCTTAAAAGTAGACAATACATGTTAATACAAAGTAGACAAGTATATGTTTTCAAATACTTGTACAAGCAGTAATCTTAAACAAATAAATGTACATGACTTACATTTGCACAAATCAGCTCGACCAACTGCTGTCTTTTGATTGAATGAGTAATGGTGGTCTTTGGTGGCAAGCGTAGGCCTATATATGGACAACGGTCATCATATATCTTGCTCCTGTTACCAGTTGACATTAAGTCCGAAATTCCTAGTTATTTGGAAAATATATTCAGGAAAAAATTTTGACTTTAAAAAATATTCGAGCCATTATCTTATGAAGGCTGACTCGAGAAAGAGATACGGTCCTCATTGAAAACGAGGCACAGTTAGCTGATACCTTACGACGTCCCTGGTTACAATATCGGTTCAAGATCTTTTTGCTGCAAGTTGAATTTATAACAAGAATCCATCCAGTTTGGGGCCCTTACTGGCATTGGGGGCCCCTTAATCCGCCTCTGGATCTATGCAGTATATGAAACAGGACACTATAGGAATATAGAAAATCATCACATGCGGGGAAATGTGCTTGAAGAAAAGGCAAAATAGGTGCAAAATGTTACAATTTTACTTTTATTGCGGAAAATAACCACTTATTTTTTGCTGTACCATTGTACACCTTCATTTTTTCACTTCAAGATCTCTGATTTTCTTGAGCATCAGTAGGTAAGTAGGACAGCACTCTGATTGTTGTTCGTACCCCTCCATAGCTGCCTCTAACGAAGAAACGCCTCAGCATTTGGTGGATCCGGTTCAATATTTCAAGTTTTGTCTCTGTGTTCAAGACATTGCGCTTCTGTTCTGAATTCGAAGCCATAGCAGTTCACAACTTAACAAAAGAGCACATACACACACCCTTACTTGGAAACAAACTGACCTAATATTCCGTACAGGTGTTTACCAAATCACACAATTGAAATTCCGCAAATATCCCTCACCTAGGATTTTCCCATCACTATTGGTCTTGAACAAGTCGTTTTGCAATGCAAAACAACTGTTGAGCATTGCACTGTTCGAAAACATATCTGGACTTTGGTCTGGATACTTGACACTCCGGATAAACGATGTTCCACTGTAATAAACATTATTATAAGAAAAAAAATTAATGTTTACACCTTGACACCTTCTCAGCAACTATCTTTCCTATTTCGGAAGAAATTTTTATATTTTATTATGTATCATTGTGTGCGTACATACTGACCAGACTGCAGAAATGTTCATTGTGGGTGGAATCCAGTCTGTGAGTTTGACATCCCTGGCATACACAGACCTCTCTCATTGGGGGCAGGGGTTACATTCAAAAAGCATGCAGATAAAAGTGCAAAGAGGTAATCTCTATAATGAAAATTAAAAATTTGTTGGTTTATCGAGAGGGGGGGGGGGGTTGAGCCTTCAAACCTTCATCCTGTGTACACCACAGGCTTAATATATCTATGATTCAAACTAATTGTAGGGTGCAAAAAAAGGAGAGAGGTAGGTTCAGACAACCTTCAACATAATATTTAAATGCTTGCCACATGTGAGAGAGAAATGTTAGTTTAATAATTTAAATCGATAAATTGTTAAAATTGATTAATTTTAAAGCATAGTAATGAAAATTAATCAGTACTTTTACAATGCTCTGCAGATATAAACAATTTTAGATCTAATGCCTTCTTAACAGAAACTGGTCCCTTTTTCAATCAGACATAAAATGTGGTCTGTAAGAATTAAGTAATAGCTGCCTTATTTTAGTACCGAGTAATTTCATTTCGTTTATACGATTTAGGTGACCAATTTATATTCAGTCCATTTTCCTTGTAGGCAGAAAAGAATTTTAAATATGAATGATTTACCTCTGTTAATTTCAATTTTTAAAATTTCATTACAAAATTATTGATAGAATCTTAACTCATCATAATTGATAGGGTCTAGGTTCAAATCCTGGAGAAGGCATGGATGTTTGTAAATGTACAGTGCCTTTGCCACATGAGGTGACTCTAAATAGCCATAAGCCCTCTCATGAGGTTGGAGGAAGAAGAAAGGTGGGAGGCCCCTGACCACCCCAGGATGTTCTCTCTCAAAATTGGGATGGCAACGAGCCAAAATGTAATGTCACCTGCCTGGTGTTCAAGGCTATTGCTAACGATAGGCATAATTAATTTAGTAGACCTTAATCTGGGCGATGCTGATCAGGTGGCATTAGTAATAACAAACTGAGAACTCACTATTGTGAGTTACATTTTATACATAATTAAATACTAACATGACACAACAGCATATTTTCCACTAGTAGTTGAATAAGTATTTTAATTACCATTTCTTAAATAATGATTAAATATTAGTCCTTTTTTGAGCAAACATTTAAATATATCAATTTGTAAAATTTTTACAAACATTTTAAATTTAAAGATATATATTAGATGAATTACTTACATGAATACATAATGTAAATTTCACAGGTCTAACAATCATTAAGATCATATGCATTTGCGTTTACCATTTTCTCAAAGAGTATAATTCATCGCAAGTCTCTGGATCCCCTTTAATAAATGCATCAATCCCATTGCACTACCATCAACCACAACTAAGATACATAACTAACAAAGGGAGAAGTGATTATTTCGGAATAACAGGCTGAGGATCCTGTAACAAGAAATATATTACAGCCAAAACAATATTTTATTTTGCATGTGTTGTAAATACAGAAGAGTTTTTGTAATTACATATATATATTTTACATATATACTTTTATAAGTTATATTTAAGTTAAAAAATATACTATATACTATAAAGAATATTAATCTCTCTGCATAGAATATTTATGCAAATTGGGTTTCAATCTTTTTTCTTCGATGGCATGCAATGTAATCCTTCATAATTAGAATAGTTGAAATGCCTCCCAATTTTAAATCATAGCCAAATGACCAAGTCATACATTAAAGATACCATATACAGTGAACTTTCATGAAGCTCGACACTCGTGACTTTGCACTCAGTAGAATCCAGATTCAATGATATTCTCAACACAAAGCTAACTTCTGTGACACTGGGTTACAGGTTTCAGAATAATAACAAAAATGGAAAAAGAACATATCCACTAAACCTACTTCTCCTTGATGTGATGTAATTGGCACTTTTTCAAAAATATAGATAAACCATTTTTTTTTAATCCAAGTGTACTTGTTGAAGTAAGATTTCAATACAGTATATAATCATAACAAAAAAACCACACCAGTTTGATATTACTGCAATAGTACTGAGATTTTGTCAATTTCCATTATGGCTATGTTGTTAATTGATAAAACACTTTCGTTAAATATTTACAGTGTTTCTCACACAACTAGAGTACAACTAATGTTTAAAATATAAAAGAAAAATGGTACTCGCATATAACACTATCAAGTAATTTGGCCAAATCAAAAGATACTGCAAAAATGTTATAATTGTTTGTGTGAACAAATTATTGTACAAAAGTGAAAACAGTTTTCCAATATTACCTATAGATTTCAGTGTTTGGAAATGTCTTTTCATTTGACAGATTTGTCAACAGTTTGATACATTAGTACCAGAAAAAATATGGCATAAGTTCGATATACAGACTTTTTTGGCAGTTTTTTTTTGTGCCTATTTCGGGCGAATCTGCGCCAGATTCTGTTTACCCTGATTCCCCGGTTTCCGGTGGGGTTCCACGGGGTTTTAGTTTTATGGCGAATTTTCTAATCAGAGCAGTAATTTTGTTTGGGGGGGGGGGCTATGGGATTCTCTCTTAGACACCCTTCTTTTCATCCTGGATTTTCAGACATAGATATTTCCGGACAAAAATTCATTGCCTTATTTTCTATTATATCTTAATATTTATAAGGAATATTTATTCAATATTTATTTAATATTAAAATTAATAATTATATTAAAAATTATTTATAAAAAATAGTTATGTAATATTTATTAAAGTTAGGTCACATTCTTTAAAAGGGGAATTTAATCAAGATTTTTTTATCACCATGATTTTTATCACAATCTATCATGCTGACAAGTAATGACTTTGGCTGTTGTGTGACAATTTTTTATACATAAAGTGCTGCAAGGGAAGTTAATTCTATTTATATTTAATTTATTCAATGTAAGCAAGAAAGATTCTCCTTATATTTATTTTATGACTTTAATTTTAATGTTAATTTGCTTTAATATGTTTAATATTAATGTTTCTCTTTTAGGCTTATGTAAGTAAGTTAGTTTTCTTATTATCTTATTTTATTACTTTAATTTTAATGTTAATTTGCTTTAATATGTTAAATTTTAATGTTTCTGTTCTAGGCTTAATGATGATAAATAGAACAATTTGTTCATTACTATTCTGAATCACTTAAAAAATAGATTTTTATTCTTAAATTCAATGCAGTATTTCTAAAATAATCATTAACTATTTACATTTAGTTCTATAAAAATTTGTCTTTTCACTACTTTTTAAGTTTAATATTATGTAGGAAAAAATATTACATGTTTGATTTTTATGCTTCTGCTAAAGTTAGAAAGAATCACCCCATTCATTTTCGTACAGAGGAGAGGGGGGGGGGGCAAACTTAGATCGAAGATGGGAACTTTGCAAAACTGTTTAGTCAGGGGGAAGGGGTATCACGGCGGCTAAGAGGGGAATGTAACCCTGTGCTTCCCTTGGCGACTGCTGTTGCCGAAATAAAAAATTTGGCGATTTTTGGAAAAAGTCCTTACGTTGAACTTGTTCTAAAAATATAATAGAATGAAATCTTTGGAATTTTTACTAATACTGTTTCTATAATCTCTCTTCTTTTACTTTCATGAACTTTATACAGTTAAAATGTTACTATTCTTTACTTAAGCTGCGAGTGCAGAATATATTTAAGAAAGTTTGAGAAAAATGGAATGATAAAATAGTACTTATATATTAACTTTGCAGCAACCAAATGTACGACATGCAAATTGTGCCATTTTCCACCAAAAAACTTGACTGTTTCCTTCGCAAATAAAATATGAAAAAACTTTTCGTTGTTTTGGTATGATGGCACAATTTTTGTGGTGCAAATTTTGCTACAGTAACACTAATATGCGAGTACCAGAAAAACTATCTACAAAGAGCACAGTCTTTCACCAAAGTATTAAATATCAATAAAATAGAAAAGAATTTAAGACATTTTGATATATTTGCTCTAGCAAAACTTGCACCAGAAACTGGGGAAAATTAAGCAAAAACAGAAAAGAAACCTTCTACGGTGAAATGTAGATAAAATATTTCAAGAAAAATAATCTGACAATAAAGGACAAATATTATTAAATTAAAATTCATCATGATTTCAGACAAATATTAATTTAATGATAATTAAAAATCATTACAATATGAAAAAACACATAAATTTTGTACTCAAAATTACCATAATAATCTAATCTATTTGTACTTAAAACATTAAAAAAAATCACTTGTTAGTTAGAACTCTAAAGCTACAAACAAATTAAAACAAAACAATATATAATTAATTTACACTTCTTTTGCTTTGAAGAAGTGTTTTATTGATTGCTTTCAATTTTTACAAACAAGAATTCAAATTTTATTTAAAATTCAATCTTACACTTTGCTAAATTTCTTGAAAAATAAACAGCTTCAAAGACTTCTTAAAACTATTTAGTAAAAAATAAAGTATCCATTAGAAATCTAATAACAACACAGAAGAATGTTTATGGAGGACAGGGCTCGCATATGATACTCAAAACAGATTGTGTGTATCAAACTATAATTTAAAAATTTTTATACCTACAACAGTTTACTCTTGCATTACATTCAAGAATTTTATAGAGCAATTGGAAATAACTCTGAATTAATATTAAATAAAAGAAAATTTGAAAACGAACAAAGAAGCGTCTTTCTTTAGGGCTTTTTTAAAAGAATTAACTGTACTTTTCCAGTTTCGCCAGCGCAAGGAATAAAGTCGCCAAAAATTATACAATCAATACGGGATATTTTGACAGGTAACCATTTACCATCACATTTCCAAAACCAGTTGCAGTCTATTCTTATGAATAATGTCTTTTTTGAAATACATCAACACTAAATGAAAAAAACTGTGAACTTACATTTATGACATTTTTTAATGAGTATATTATGTGTTGCCACTACTAAACATTTGCTGAGATTTGTGCAAAGTAAAACAGAAAAGTACAAAATTAACCAGTATTTGGGTTAAATGGAAGGTCAGGAATACATCAAAAAGAGTGTAAGAAATTCAAAGTAACTGCTACAATAAGAGAAACAGAATTTTAGATTTTTAATAATGTAACAACTAGTGAATCATGATTCAACACATATAATATTCAATGCATAAAAGACAACTGACAAATAATAGTTAAATGCCCAAAATATAGAGAATAGAAAGTTTTATTCCTTCTCTTCATACTTACTGCTTCATCCTCTCTGACCATTTGTTTCATCAGCCAAAAGAAAAGGTAGCACAACCATCTATGCCTATAAACAACAACATTGAAGAATTAGATTGAATAGAAATTTATGGAATAAAAATATTTAGCTCTTTGTAAGAAGGTTTATGACAAAAAATTTTGATCATCGTAATAGTGAATTTTTTTTTGCATCATGTAAAAAATAATATTTTCAGATTCAATCATGAGATCTTTTTGCAAATGCATATTTGGTACTTATGTATTATTGCAACAATCGGCAACATTCAAGATAACTCGCCAAGTTGGCACTCCAATTTGCTATGTGCTTTGTTTCTTATAATGTCTCCAATAGGTTGATATAACATGTGAGCACCACCTATTTTATCAAATATAAACTGTAGAATTTTTCTTATGTGAATTAAACACAATAAACATTACTAGTTACAATAGTTGTGAATAATTTCATTATTTTCATATGGATATAAGCTTTTTATTCAGATATTTAAATGTCCATAGAAGAAAAAAAAATTAAGTTAAAAAAATTTAACCTCTTATGTTTACTTCAGATGAAAAGAAATGATATTATTATTTGAAGTGTCACACATTATGTAACTCACTCTTATTTGCAATGAAATACTGGTTCATGTTAAGCTATGTTATTAAAATGTATAAATAAATCTTTTGCATTTAATACACAGCTGGCATTTTACTTATCTTGTTCTGATTTTATTCTACTCCAGCAATTACAATGCCAAAGACAAATGTTACGAAATTTTTTATTCTTTTGTTATCAATCCAAGTACCCAATAAATGAAGGTGTATCGTTGTTCTGAAAATTCATTGTAAAGAAGTTGTATGATGCTTGTTTCTTTTTTCATTTTAAACTAGTTTATTAAAAAAATTAATCTTACAATACATTCCATATAAAAAATAAAAGGCAGGGATTAATTAAAAAAAGTTCTGGTATAGGGGAAGCTTGGCGATGTTAATTTCTTTTGGCGACCAAAATCGATTGCCAAGCTACTTCACTTTGAGATAGGTGTCATGAAGCCAGAATGAATTACCATGACATCTATATAAAAATTGCCAAATCCAAAGCCCCTGCTCTACACTACAATTGAGCCCAAGTGGTTAAAAGCATAAAGATTTTAACAGTTCAAAGAAAGATGACACAAATAAATTAAAAAAAATTACCAACTTGTCGAAGATTTTTGAATAGACAAATAATTAGAATAAATTAATCACGAAAATTTCCAAAAAATAGTACTATTTTTCTTTTTAAAAACAAAAACTGAAAGTCTTGAAGGAAGGAAGTTGAGGTGTAGCGTACTTCTTTCAAACACATAGTTCATCACAAGGTTATGTAAAGAAAATTACAAAAAATGACTATAAGCAGTTTATGAATGTTAAAATAGTCATCAAACTTTTGAGATCATTCATCGTATTTCTTACAAATTTATAAACATATACAGATTATATTTCAAGAAAAGATTTAATGGGGTCGATTCATCACTAGAGGGCGCTGCGATCGTGGCCATCATCACGTGATTAACAACTTGCGATCATGTAAACAAATAACAGTTGACCCTATGACGCTTGTGGTTGCGCGCTAACTTTCGAATTTTCAAACATTATTTTATATTCTTTAAATTCTTTTTAGTACTTCAAAATAGTTTTAATATATTTTCTACTTTTTTAGTTTTTGTATTGTGACCAAATATATATATAGTTTTAGATTATAGTATTAGATTTAAGTTTATTTTATACTTCTATCCTTTGGCTTCGAATTTTTGTATACTTTTAGGTTTATTTTTTATTTTTTTATTAGTGCCAGCCATATTCTGATTAAAAAATTATGCAACGCTCTTTTGAACAAATTGCTTCTTGAAATTGGATAAATCTGCTAATATCGCAAATCATCATGCAAGCGAGTTTTTCCTAGAAAAATTCGTGCAGACTGTAAATAGGGAGTGGCTCGCCAAAACAAAACAATGTTTTGTCTACAATGTCTGTCAGCAAGAGCGATTAGTTAATACTTCGGCTGTTGAATAGGACCAAAGACTGTTAATCAATTTATTATGATGATTGGATAATAAGAGATTCCATGTAAATGTATAACCGTTACCTGAATATATTGCTTATTTGTATTTCTAGACACTGTTAGTTGTTTCTGAGCGCTGTGAAGACCTCCTGGGATTTCGTAAATCCTAGTGTTGTGGCATTTCTAAGGATTGTTTTAAGTTTTCATTGCTCCTGACCCATTCTTTGTAAGCGCAGGTATTTATTTCTTTCCGAATTTGTGACATTGATTATATTTTTTTTACGTAGAAACTTCTTGTAATTACAAAAAAGCTTGTGAATTTAACTGTTATTTTCTAATATTCATATAAAGTTTCCTTTTTGCTGCTCTTGAAAACTCATTTCAGTATTATTATTAGGACATCAAAGTTTTTAATGTTAATAAGTCTTTTATTTTTTAAAGTTGTAAGGAAATATTTGTTTGCTTTACATCAATTAGACAATTTATATGCAATTCAATAACTCATAAGAAATAATTTGTAATAAAGAATAATCCAATAAAATTTAATCATTATTCCTAAAAATTATGTATTAATATGGTTCCTTTCTTTAACTTAATAGTGCAAGAGTATTTTCTTTTTTAAACTTTGAAGACAGTCTAAAGGGAAATTTCTAAAAGAAATTTCAAACCTTTGTAAATGATAATTACCAAGTAAAGTCAGACAATCAAAGCTGGCAAATGTGTTATTTCATTACAGATTCATCATATATTTCGAAAAATCTTACTATGTCTTGGGAATTTTTATGGAACAGTTGTTTAAAAAATTGGTGTA
Source organism: Trichonephila clavata (assembly GCA_019973975.1). Lineage (NCBI taxonomy): Eukaryota > Metazoa > Arthropoda > Arachnida > Araneae > Nephilidae > Trichonephila > Trichonephila clavata. Next base: position 57,642 of record BMAO01037914.1, read on the forward strand.
CAATAATAATGTTTCAATTTTATGTATCCTTATTAATGCAAATAAAGATTGAAACTGATAAAAAAAAATACTCTTTTGGAATACATCTTAAAAAAATACTCTTCATAAATACATACTGAAGCAATGCCACTGATAGTCTTTCAAAAGAATATGAAAATGCATTTTTTAAATTACAATGAATTTTTTAATTAAAAAAATAAAATTTTTACATGCTTCACTTGTATAAAATCATGCAATATTAAAATTAAATGTTGATAAATGATGTAAGTTAAATAATTTTAACTAGCTAAAAAAAATTTTGTATGCTCCAAAATGTAAAAATTTTCATGAAAATAATTTAGCATGTTTCAATTAATTTCTAAAATTAATCCCATTCGTTTTTTTTTTCATGGGGACAATGATTTACATAAAAAAAAATTAAAACATTTGTAGGTGATAATTATTAAGACTATCAAAGTGCTAAATGTTATTATTTTACAACATATCTTTAAAGGCTTCATAATGTATTGGTACAAATCATACTATTTTAAGGCCACACAATGTGCTAAACATTTCAAAAACAATTTTGACATTTTCTTATGGCCCATATCATTGAGAAGCTTGCCACCAAATTTCAGATTTGATAATAAATTAGTTTTAAAGATATTTGAAGAGCTTAGGTTTTGGTTTCAGTTTCATTTTAAAGCAGTTTTCCACTCTTAAATTGAAAGAAAAATATTTTTGAGCCCAATCAACTCTGAAATAGTGAATTATTTCAGTTCTCATTACTAAAAGTATTTCTGCTTTTGTTTTGAGTTCTCATAGTTACTTAATTAAGATTGTTTTCAAAGCTAATTTGTTTTAAAAATAGTTTATATAACTTGGTAGCTTTATCATTAATTTTTTCTTGGTGGTTCAAACGTTCTCGGGTTGCTGTGAAAAACAATATTTTGAAGAGATGGAACACTACTCAAAATGATGCATCTAAAAATCTCGCCCTCAGCTAATACTGCAATTAGACTTCTGATTTCAAGTATTGCAGGTAAAACTGAATATTCCCATGATGTACCTAACTGCATGATAATATATTATAGTACTATATTTTAGTACTTTAAAGTTGTGCAATAAAACTCAAACTTGCTAAACTGTACCCCAATTTAAAACTGAAAAAAGATATTTTTTACAAACCTGGTGATTTCTATGGCTAAAGTTAGTATTATTATTTTATACATAAATACTTTGTATTTCAAACAGTGCTGGTTTAAGCTCATTTCGAGCACTGGGTGCAGAAGATCTACAATTTTTAACAACAAATTCAATACTTTTTTAAATGTGTCTTTGTGTAAAGTGCCTATCACATGTTGATCTACTTTTAAAAATTATTAAGGGAATGTTTACTCAGAAAAGGTGCAATAATTTCAGAAATTCAATTTAATTATCCTCAGTTTTAAATATATTTTTCTTCTTAGTGAATTACATATAAATTATAAAAGTAGTATAATTTATCTATATACAATAGATAGCTCCGAAATACAAGTTAAACTTGTAAAATTTTTTTAAAAATTCGCTTCTTTTAACATATTGGATTGAGTTAATATGAAAGTTTTTGAATAATAATAAATATTTATCCATTTATGAAAATGAATTTTATTTTTACAGCACAATGAATTACAAATAAGATAGAAAAAATTCAATACAATATATATAAAAATGAATACTTGCATAAAATTTCCATTCACAATTTCTACTGGTTATGTATCTTGACCAGGTATTGTATGTTTAGTGCATACAAACTAAACACTTATTTGGAGAAATGTATTGACATTTCATTATTTTGTTTTCACTAATATGTATCTAAAGTATCTTTTTATATATATTTATATTTATACATTTAAAAAAAATGGAAGATAAAAAACACATCAGAGAGAGAGAGAGGGGAAAAAAGATACAGAATTCTCACTCTAAAGTTTAACATGTGAAAATATATTATTAAAGATTCAAAATCATTATTATACATCAAGTTCCCAAAGTTTATCATGAATAAACTGAGTTCCATTCTAATCAAAATAACAGTTTCTACTACTTATAAGCAAGATAATTAACTAATTATATCATTAGTTTATCAGGAAAATTCTAAATTTCAAGAAACTTTTCAGTTTCCAAATTATACTTGAGCAAAATATTAAATTACTTCAAAGTTTGTCAAAGAAATGCTAAATTAGTACTCATACCATTCCAAAATTTGGATCTTATGTATTAAACTGCCAAATTATTTCACCTAGCAAAAACACAAGAACTTTAAAAAATTATATTATTATTACTGCGTTCAAACATGAGCAGGAACAGCTCCAGTTATTGGCTGTATTATGCAACAACATCCCACAGAATCAAATGTCTATACATAAAGCCATATTTTGTTTCATGATCCTAATTCTCAATAAATATACAATTGATCCAAGTACTCTTCTTTGGTCAATATTTGTAAGTAACTCAATGCAACAAATTTATTCAGGACTTATAAACAGGATAATATCAACATGCATGTCTTTTAGACTTTTATTTATATTTATGTAAAAATAAATCTAATGATATAAAGCAAATCTAATCTATAATGATAAATCTTCTACAAATTGTGCAAATACCTATAAATTCTTATTTGTAATACATAGTAAAAAAAATTTGTACATCTGTGTGATAGGTTTATACTTATTTTTGTTTTTCAGTCAAACTCTGAAAAATAAATGTTCTACTAATAGATACCACACAATATATTACAATTATTATTATTTTTGTAAAAGAATTATGGATTCAAAAATGACTTTTTATTTTGATCATGTAAGAGTGAGCAGGACTTTTATATTCCATATATGGACATAAACATATTCTATTATACAAACATTTTAATTAAAAAATTTTAATGCCTAAATTTATTATCATATTTGAAATTCAATTCTCGATAAATCATATCTCTTACCTAAAATAACACAGCCAGTAAAGACTTGCAAATGTTGCATAATTTTTTTACATATAATTTTACAAATGGTAAATGATAATTTGACTTCTAATGTTTTAAAATGGTACTTGATTAATCATCAAGTATAAACATTAATGAAGCTGTAGTAAATTAAAATATTTTTCCATTTCTATAGTGAATGCTTCTCAAAAATGTTTTCTTTTTCCACGTAATATTCTAAAATTATTTTTAAAAAAAACTAAGTTTTTGATTTATATGTATGTATACTTGTTTTTGATACAGCATGCATGGTTACATATCAGATTTTGCATCCTAATTTTTTGGATAATTAAATACTGAAGTACCTCTGTTAACTACTGTGAAGATGTGTAAAATAAGTAAAATTTAGATTAACTAAACATGTGTTCTGTTGTCTGTGTGTTAGGACACATCTGTCCTTAATTTTACCAAAAACATATCGATAGTTTGCAAAATATTATTTTGGGTGGACATTAAGAAATTTCAAGAACATTGAATACACTAAAAAATCTCTTGCAAAGAAACCCTCTGTTAAGGTGCAAATCACTTAATGTTATTTGCAATGAATTTATTTTTCTGTACAATATTCTTCTTCTATTCTGTTTTGTATAAGGCAAGCTTATCCTGGAAGGAATGGAAAGTGCTGGCTTTAATCAGAATGTAACGTTTGCTATCCCTGTATTAAAATAATTTTTTTAAAAAAAAATTTACATAATTATGCATGTATATGCAACTAATGTAAATGAAAATGAATTATGTATGTAAAATGAAAATAACGTGAAATTTAAAATGTCAGTTGTAGTATAGTAAAATTGATAATTAGAAATTTTTTTTACGTAATTGTTTTTTTTTTTAATATTAGGAAAGTTAATGCAATCAGTATTTTAAGAATATAGATAGATACGTGCTTCTCATTTTCTATATGATCTAGCTCTTCAGTATCGAACTGATTTATTCCCTGATTTTTGGAAAAATAGTGGAATATGAATCTCACAAATTATTAAAATATATTGTATGTTCTTCACCATACAGCATTATACATTTATGGATGCATATTTTTTAAAGTACATATGAACTTCATTAATTTACTTGTATTTGTAAGTGTATTGTTCTGAAAATTACAAAACAATGACTTTTGCTGAGCCAGTTCAGTTTCAAAATCTTATCTATCATGCTTGTTAAATTAGTGAAAATAGCTATATAAAGAAAAAAAATGCATGTGAGTTCAACTGCATACTTATTCATCAGTTAGAAAATCAGAACAGGTCCCAGAAGTAGAACCTGGTTTGTTTTTCGTGTCTGCAAAATTGAAATGCTTTGAAGTCGACAATTTATCATTTATCAACATACAGTACAATAAAATTTCAAATGACTGCAACATAGAAAATGCATAGATATATATTAACATTATATACACAGTTAGGAAATAAATGAACAAAGTTATGATGATATTTCTATAAATTAAAAGTATTTTGTATTGCTACTAAATGGATGGCAAAATTTAAGAGTGAGATTTTATTCCAATAAAATTTAACAGAACAAATTTCTTTATTAAGACAGTTCAGTTTCAAATTTTTGTCTGTAGTGCTTGTAAAATTGTCGAAAATAATCTTAAAATAACAAAACAAGTATTATAAAAAATAAGTCAATTCCTTCTTAGGTAAGAAAATTTTATTTTAGTTACTTTTTATCAAATAATTATAGTTAATATAAATATGTGTATACATATGAAGAATCACAACATTAAGTGACAATTAATTTTTATTAATTATCATTAAATATTGCATTGCTATCCAAAACAAATGTGTTTCAAATTTCAGTTCAACTGAATGTTTTAAAATGTGAGAAAAAACCTTTTTAATTTTGGACACAAGTCGCCAAAATGGTCACTATGTCGCCAAAAATGATGCCAACATGGATGTATTTATAATTATTAGAAATAATTGTTTTATCATTAATTTTTATTAATTAAATTCTGTATTGTAAAACCTAAATAATCATGTATATAAAATTTTAGCTCAATCGAGTGCTTTAAATGATTTATTAACGATTGAAAATTTGAAACAAAATAAATATTGAGAAAGTGTGAACTAATAGTAGGAATTGAAAAAAAAACGTAGGTAATCAACTACATACTTAACAAATACAGAGCATTCAGAATAGATCACAGAAGTGGTACCTGATCTGTGTATGTTTGCAAAATTAAAATTCTTCGAATTCGAAATGCTCAGAAAATATTTCAGACTCTTTTTAAAACTTTAAAATCGTCAGCGTATTTGATAAAAAAAAAAAAAAATTGAAAATGAAATAATTAAAAAGTACACACATTTCAGTCGAAATTTCTTTTGGAACTTCTTTCATTTGTTTTTGATAGTAGATGTAAATACGAAAATTCCGCCAAAATACTCAGTCGAATCAAACACGTGGCTATTTGTTTTGTATATCATCACGTGATTATGACG
>BMAO01037915.1:0-56398 GCA_019973975.1 Trichonephila clavata
TTTTTAAAGATAACATATGCAGCTAATTATTAAAAAAACTCGTTAATTATGTTTTGTTTATTATTAATATTCAAAAAATATTGGAATAAGTAGTATGTAAATTAAAAAAAGTATTAAAAAACTATATTATGTTCAGTAAAACAAAGGAAAAAATATTTTGAAATTAAAATTGCTTTTGTAACTTTAGAGAATGCTTGAAGTATCATTATAAAGCATAGAAAATTAATAATGAAGCATATAATATAGGAACATAGCTTTTATTTTTTCTATGAAAGTTATGTCATAAATTTATGTCTTTAAAGTTATGTCATTATGATAAAATAAATGTAAAACACGACAAATTAAATTGATAAAAGTGTCTGATTCTGTTTTAAAAAGTTAGTTTTAAATGTTAAAAAATAAATGAAGATTATCACAATTTTACTATATTTTTCAAAGATAATACACAGCTATTTGAAAATATATTTTTCAGAGATAATATACAGTTACTTCATTTAAAAACTGCTTAATTATGTTTTGTTCATTATTTTCTCTCAAACATCACAAACTATTTGCAAAAATAACGTACTTTGAAATAAAAAAATGTACAAATTACTACTGTTTGTTATTTCTCAGAAAAACAGCAGTTTACGAAAAACACAAAATGTGTTTTAAAATCCGTAATTTTGAAGCAATTTTTTCAATCTTCGTATATGTTACGTATAATATTGCTTTACACACGGAAAAAAGGTTTTGTGAGATTACCTTCATAAATGACGAAGTTATTCAATGTGAAGTAAAAATTGGGACTACTTTTTAAAAATTCTTTAAAAAAAAGTTTTGGGAATTTTATTTTTTAAATGAATGGATCTAAAAGAGAAAGGCTTGAAGTTAATTAGTGTAGAATATCGATTTAATAACACGAAAAGTAATTCATACCCAACAATTTAGAAATAATTTTCATAAAAACGCATCAATTTTAACACTATTTTAAAAAATTCGAAAAAAATAGAAAATATCGTTATTTTACAAAAAAAATTATACCGTATCGTGGCGAAATAAATGATCTTTCCGATTCTGTAATTATTTTTTGTCTGATTTCCACACCGAAAATTGGATGACAATTTTAAGATGGTCGAAAAACGTCGGATCACCGCTCGGCCGAAACGGAAGTTCCGCCAAGTAAACAACCGGTAGGTGTTAAAACAATTAGGCGTTTTAAGGTTTTTAATTAATATCTTTTCAACTAATTACAATATCGGAATATAAATGGGCAATACGGCTTCCCCGGAAAATTCCCGATCTTTTGGTACCTTCCGCGACTTTCTGCGTGGTGCGGTTCGTGAGAAGATAGACGCACATAGATAGATAGATACGTTTGTTTACCTTCTAATTTTAATAGTGTAAGAATATATATATCAGATCCGGCTTTTGGGGCCCAAGACCTGACCTTGCGGGGGGGGGGGGAGAGTTATTTTCCGTTACGCCACTGGCTAAAGTATTTTCTCTATGCATTTGTCATCTTGTGTCTGTGCTAGGTATACTTCCTGCGGGAAATGAGCTAGAAGAGAAATTTGTATACAGCACATATGGTTCACCTGCTTTTTGCATTGGAGGAAAAATTAGTTACTTGATGATTATATGCATTGCATTCAGACACCAATGAGTGAATGTGAATCTTAAAAAATTATTCGGATTCAGACACTGACTTAAAAGGGTTTGTTATTCCCTCAGAATAAAAGTTCAAAATACTCAAAAAACAAAATGTTGATGCAGTTTGCTCATAGCTAACAGAATGTGTTAAGAAAAGAAGAAAACAAACAAACGTTTTTCCTAAGCTACTTTTTTACTAGATTAGTGTATCCAAATATAAGCCGATTCTCCCTTATTTTAACTTTAACAGTTCCAAAAATTATCAGGTTATACACAGAAATATATGGCATAAAAACTACATTTATAATAGGTTTCTTTAATATTCTTCAATGTATTAAAATCTGCATATTAAAGATTATGTTCAATTCGAACATTATTTAATAATGAAATATTTTTTTACATCTTTTATTGTTTAAGATTGTAGAGGAGTTGTGATTCAAATCCTGATTTTACAAAGATCCGTTATGTGAAATTCTGCTAGTGCTACTTATTACATGAAACATGATCTCAGAATTCTTAGGTGATGCTGTGTGCCAGTTATAGAGTACCAGTTAATGTAACTTTAATCTGACTGCATGCAAATTATAACTGTAAAAGTATGTGTTATCTAAAGAACACCTTATGAAATTGCAAAGTGAAATTAATTATTGAAAAAAAAAACCTACTTTTTTTAAATTGTTTTATTTAATAAACATTTTTGATTTCTAAAAGTTAACTTTTAATGATAAACAATTTTCATGATACATGGAAAACAGTACAGTATTCAAACACGAGAGAATTATTTTTACTTTATTTGAACAAATTAGTTTATTTAAGCATTTTTTAACATCAGTACATATTTTAATATTAAAATGTATCAAATTACCTCAAAAGGCTCACAATTTATACTCCAAATTTTTTAATATTTTGATTCGTTTTAAAACAGTATTAATTTTTGGAAGAACATGTACAAGATCAATGAAGTAGTTTTTGTCTTTTATTAATCGACTAAATTTTGGAAAACAAATTCGATTAGTTGTGTTGATCATTGCTTGAATTTGATTTTAGATTAATGTTTTTAAGATTTAACTGTCTTAAATTTTAAAAATGATTTGTTTTTTATGATAAAAAAATTAAGGATTTAAATAGGTGTACATCAGAATTTTTTTTTATAATAAAATTCAGAGTGTTGTGGCTATTTCTGACGAAACAATAAAAGAAACTCAAATGTTATAATTTTTTTTTCTTGAATTAGGGTAAAAACTATAGTATAGTAAATAATGAAAAAATTCCTACCTAAAATTATCTCATTTAAATCTTGATTAAATTGCCTTTCCAATGAAATGTAATTTTATGCTACTTTAAAAAATTTAGTGTTATGAACTCTCAAAGATTTTCCAAAAGGTTTTCAAAATGTTGGCAGGCAGAACAAGTTTTTCAACTGTTTATTCAAAAAATGGATGAAAAAAAGTGCACTATACAAACTTCAAAAAAGCAATAATTTCAGTGAAATTTGATCAGAAACAACTCCAATTAAATGCATTACAGGTTCTTTTTTGCTTTTCAAAGAACATAGTGATAATTTATTTACAACAAAAAATGACATGATGCAATTATATAAAAAATTAATAACAATCCAAGCAAATATAAAAACAAAGAATATAATTTTATGTTTTTATACAATGCAAACATTTATTTTTACAAACCACAGCAATCAAAAAGAAATACACTAATGTTCAATAGGATCATTTTTAAATATATATTTTACTTATTATTATTTTTACAATCCCTTTTAAAGAAGCAGGGGAAAAAATGCTATGGTTATTCCCCTGACTAGAGAGCTACATTGAAAAAAGCCTTTATTTTTGAATAAGTTTCTTAAAACATTGTTGAAAAGCGATTCGTTCAAAACTGAATGTGGCAACAAAACAATCTAAATAAACTACAATAATCGAATGCCAAGAAAATTTTGAAGCATTTTGCAATGGATTTCATAAAATGGTATTGATAATGCAAGTGATAGATTACTGACAAATAGATATATACATTTTTTTTTCATATTTCCAATTAATAAAAATACTTATGACAAATTTTGAATTAAGACACATGTCAACCATTAAAATAAATACAACTTGGTTAAGTCTTGCATTCTATTTTCAATTACTTTCATGACATGTTTTTTAACTCCAATACTAACTGCACATGAACAAATATTAATTAATAGTATTTCATACATTTTAAAAACTAATTAGTTTATATAAATAGCATTAAAGAGAATTGAAAATGAAGCAGACAACATAGAATTTTTTCAATGCAAGATAATATACAATTATAACAACACAATCAACAGACCAATTTTTTTACAGCAACATGAAACACGGTTATATGTTTTTTCAATTATAAGACATTACAATTGAATAATATAATACAAGTAATTTTGGCATTTATAAACTAAACTATTCGGAAAATACCCATTTATTTTTTACTGCCATGAAATTTCAATAAATGTATGTTGTTCTTATATATTAGATGAATATGATGGTAATATACATTCTACACTTATATACAGAAAGTACCAGGGTGAGTCGGAAAATAAGTTTCCTCTCTCGACTGTGGTCACAGTTGTGTATGAAAGTCAAAACATAGAATGAGACATTAAAGATAAGGCATAACTTTATTTTATCACATAAGTACCAAGTACATCAAGACATTTGTCATACTTCTTGATAAGCTTCAAAAAATCCTCCAGGATAAACTCAGGGCTTTGCATACAGAAGAAGCGTTTAATGGCTATATATTGTAACTCTTGGTTGGGAGCACCTACACCATCCCCCATACAGTCCAGATCTCCCACCAAGTGACTTTCGTGTTTTTGGCTTTGAAGAAGAATCTTGCCAGAAGGCACTTTGGAAGCAATGCTGAAATCAAACAAGCCGTTAAACTCCTGCATGCAAAGCCCTGAGTTTTTCCTGGAGGGCTTTTGAAGCTTATCAAGGGGTATGACAATTGCTTCAATGTACTTGGTACTTATGTAGAAAAATACTTATCTTTAATGTCTCATTCTACGTTTTATTTTATAATACCTTTTTCATATTATTACTATTATTTATATTTATATAATGCAAACTAAGATTTAACAAACATTATGAATGCATAATTTTAATTTCAAAAGAAATTTTGCGCATATAGGCAATTTACACTTTATAAATAGAGCATGATACATTTCATCAGAAAAATCACAAACATTCTAATAAAAAGGTCTAATTTGAGAAAGTATATGTATGTCACAGTGGATTACATTTTTACAACCATTAAATGTATATATAATCATCATTAAAGATCATGTTAAGACATTATATAATGTAGCCTTAAAAGTTAAAACAAAAACTTCTTAGTAGATTGAAATATATCATTATTGTATTCTTTACAAGATTAACTTATATTTCTTTTTGCCATTACAATTTATAAAACCAATACAAATAAAAGTAGATCTCAATAATTCATTGAGTATCCAAAATATATAACAAATTATTGAGTTACTTCTTTTGAAAAAGAAACAAATTTTACAAAAAATGCTTTTAGACTCAGAAAAGGATAAATCAATATTCTTGATGAGTACTGAGAATATTTTTTTACAAAATGTTATTCACAAGTCCACAGACCAAAATATTTCAGAAGGTAGACATTTTTGACAGGACAAAAATGTTAGTACACAGATTTTACAAAAGAATGATCCTTTAGTGATTAACACTTTTTTCAAGAATAAACAAAAATCAAAAGTTTTAAAATATGTACAGGAACTTTGTGTATTCTAAATTAGAACTAGATAAAATGTACATTATCGTGTGTTGCACTGATTCAGCTGTTCTTTCCATCATATTCTATGATAAGCTTTCTTATATAGTCTAATTTTTCATGCAAAAAGTTCCGTTTATTGACAGCATTGATAAAATTTGGATCTTGCAGATATCTTGTGTAGATATTACAAATTAAATACTTGACACACTGAAATAATAAAGAAGAAATTTTATTTAGGAATAAATGTGTATAAAGAACCAAATATTTGCTCTAAAAATTTCATAAATACATATCATTTTGAATTGATTTTTTTAAAAAAGTGCATTATATTTAAACAGGATTTACTGTTTTTTAATATATCATTTAATGGATTATTTAGTCGAAGTTTAATATGGATTAGCTTAATTGTAAAAATGTATTCTCTTTAATCTCCCCCCCCCCTCTTTTCATTACTATGATAATGGTTAGTTTCTCCACAAGTTGAATATCAACTTATTGTAGTTACTTATCTGTTGCCAAGTTGTCTGAAGGTCTAATCATTTGATTAAAGTTCTAATGTGGCATACAAATATAGAAACTTAAAACTTTTTTAAAACTTGTAATAAAAGAAGCTACTAATCACATTACTATATATGCTACTACAGAAAATTTTATCCTCGTCAAACATCTAACGGTGGCTGTGTGTTTCTTTTGTTTCATGTGGGAGGAGTGATTATGGATTTGAATAGCTAACAGAGAGTTAAATATTTGAGTGAAGCTCAAAGTTCGCAGTTTTATATGTGTAATTTATTTCATATTAAAAACCTGCGTCATTTGCTAGAAAATCCATAATAAATTACAATTTAATCTGGAAGAACTTATTTTTCAATTTCTGCTATTAGTTCACTCTCTCTCCCTATATATATATATATACATCTGAGGCCCTGTGGCCGAGTGGTAGCATGCTGTGCTTCCACAACCCTGGTCTGGGATACTATCCTAGAGCTGGGCAAGGTTGACTCAGTCTTTCATCCCTTCAGTGGGTCAATAAATGAACCAAGTTTTCTTGGGGAATAAACACTTGGGGTTTCGCTTCGGACTGACCTCTTGATCGGGACATCTGCTCAGGCACCTCGGCGCCCAAAGGTCACGTATACTAAGATGGGCACAGTAAGCCTTAGCCCTCATGAGCTGTTGCACCACTGAGTTTAGTTTATATATATATTGTTCAAACTTTCAATCATAAATAAAATACTTTCTATTTATCCATTCTAGTTCAAATGCATTTTTGTAAACTGATGACACTTGATGATAATGCAGTTTTTTTCAAATATTAATTCATTAGCTAAATTTAATTTTTATTTTAAAATTTATTCTGTGTTATTTCTATTGAAGTTACAACTGGCTGCAACAGATGGCAGCAGTACTTTTTTCTAACGAAGTAGGAATTGACTAAAAAAAATTTTTTTTTATATTACTTGTTTAATTGTGTGGACCTTTCCTGCATTTGAAAGATAATCAACCAAATAAATTTGGTTTTCTGTGCAAAGGGCATTGTGACCAGAAAGATCATTCCTAGGTAGGAAAGATAAAGAATTCTGATTTATTTGATTGTAGTCAATCATGTTTCAAATGTAAGAAAGATCCATGCAATTTAAATATACAAGTATGAAGCAATTTTTTTTTTTGAACTCCATATTTCAAAAATAAAATTATATTTTGTAAAAATTAGCATCCAAGATTATACAATTGTGAATAAATAATAAAAAATTTATAGTAAAAGGATTTTAATGGTGCACAATTTTACCCTATCTTCAAATAAAAATTGCCACAGCAAATTTTAAAAAAACTCTCAATTAGTTATTACTTTTTAAAAAATTTATTTTTTAGCCTAAATATTTAAAATTAAAATCACATTAAAATTCTTAATGTATCACCATTTTTTGTGAACAAAAGAATATAAATATTTTAGTACTGTTAGTAAAAATTTTATATTTAATTTGTAGATTCATTTCAAACAAAATTTTAAACCTCTAATCTCTTAATGATATGCATTACCACTGCCACTTATATATTTAACTTGATTTAAAAAAATATACACATTTATAATAATTTTTTATTTAAAGTAAAAAATAAGATGAACTTACAAAACATATTACCTCTTCGCTGCACACAGCAATTTTATTACTACGATATTAATAATTAAAAACAATTTTAAAAACATACTGAAAGAAATGTTCTTTCTACTTTCAAAGGGAAAAACATTAAGCTAACATTGGAAAGTACTTTTAAAAAAAATGCTGATTAATAGTACAATGATTGTTTTAAAAAATAAGATATAGAATTTTAAAAAACAAATAGTTACTTTATGTTCCTCTGTTCCTTCTTGACAATTTTTCAAATTATTCTCCAAGGCTTCTAATCTATCAAATACAGGTTTTACACTTTCCCATAAATTGCAATATGTTTCATATTCTGTTTCAAAATATGCCTTGTAAATATTTCTCTGATCAATAGAGGTGATTTTAACATAATACCTTAAAAAAAAAGAAGTTTTAATTATATGATGTAAAAGATCACATATAAAACTCAACAAAATTTTTCATATTTAAACAAAAGTGGAGCTTTTACTTTGTTTGCAAAATAATCGGAAAAAAAGTGAAGCCCCCAAACCAGGCCATCAAAATATTTTCAAGAATAAGAAACGGAATCTTTAAAAATTATTTTAAAACACAATAACTGAAAATCTTATTACTCAGATTAATTTTTCTATGGACAAACACCTTAAAGCAAACTAAAGTCTATATTCAATATTTTTATTTTTTCCTAATGGGACTGCAGACTGGTGTTTTACCATTGCAGACCTAGATTCCCCAGGAGCTGGTATCTCTTTTTAGTGTGGCATCATATAGATGGATACAAATTGCCACAAGTAATTTTGCAACCCGTTTCCTCCCCAGTGAGGGCACCTGAGATCTGCTGGAGGAAAACTGTACTTTGGAATGTAATTTTGCAGAGCGCCCAAGCCAAAAAGGCAATCAAGGGATCTTTTACATGTCATATAATCACATGACACCGACGCTGTTGATTTTCTGCATCATGAAAATCCTCCGACTTGGGCCCAAGTCAAAACCGCAATCTTAGGCATACAAGGCCAGTGATAAACCAATTATGCCACCTAGCCGGCATCTACATTCAATATACATAGTTTTGGAAAAAAATATATGAAAGTATATTTCTTTTTACTTGCATTATTTACAAAGAGGTGTTATAAACATACTATTAATTTTAAAAATATATTAATTTGACTAAGAAAATGTGTTATGCATTACATTATATTTTATGAAAAATTTAGAATTGTGACAGTAAATTATTTGGATTTTTTAAAAAAAATAGCCATAGCGCCCTTACTCCTTGATGTCTTATAAGTTTTCTTTTATTAAAATAAAATTTCAGGGTTTTATTTAATATTTTACCATATACTAAAATGTTTTAAGATTAATAACTTTTCATGCACATTTACTTAATTATTAAATTTTATTTATGCTAAATAATAAAAACATGTCAAAAAGGTAATTATTTTGAAATTTTTTTTTAAAAAATGTATAAAACAATTGATTTTTAGATATTTGTTAAATGGCTTATTTAATTTCATTAATATTCCATTAACTGTCTCTTATTTTAAAGAAATGTTCACATACTTAAAACACATGTACTAATTATAAAATTCCTTTAAATCTAACAATGATTTAATTTTGCCTCATTTTTAAAAGAAAAAATATTTTCATCAAGATGAGGAAATTTCTTTTAAATAGAAATTAACACTTAAAAAGGCTAATTATGCTAAACAAAATTCAAAATTTGCTCTAAATAAATGTAGTAAATTTTTAAAGAGTCCATCCTTTTTGAAAAAAGACATTTTCTTGCAGTTGGCATGTAGTTAAATAATGACCGTAACTTAAGAATGCATAGCTTTCTTTTCATATAAAATATAATGTTTCAATGTACCATTTTCAAAGGATTTCAATACATAAATAAGATACTATTTTTAAAACTAGGAGGAGTAAGAGCCCATTAAACTTTCATAAAATGAAAATTACATAAATACATAAAACAGTTTCAATTAAAAAGCAGAAAGTGCCAAAAATAAACCAATATACAATTTTATGCTACTTTGAACATGAAATAAAGTAAAACTTATAAAGAAAATTATAAAACATATATAAATAATCTCAACAGCACACACACACAGACAATGGAAATTTTAATATTAATTTTTTTTTTACCAATTAGGACTATATTGTAGAATTTCATTGAAATGAAACTGAACAAAAGGCAAACTTATTTTAAAAAGTTTGCAAAATATATTCTAATTAAAAAAATTTTTACTTATGATTTACTGAAAACGAGTGAATAATAAATAAATTTATTTAAATATTGGAAAATAAAATTTGTTTTAACATAAAATTAAATTTTAGTGGGAAAGAGAGAATTAAGAAAATGTTATAATACATAGAATTTAAAAGAGTATTTTAACTATCAGAGATATTTATAAATATTGCTAATATGATTTACTCTACATGAATGATAATACATTAAAAAAGTGGAAACAATTAATGCGCCGCCCATCCGGTATAGTGGTCAGTGAAGCTGACTGCGGTGCCGCAGGGACTGGGTTCGAATCCCGGAGAAGGCATGGATGTTTGTGTTGTAATCCTTTCTTCTGTCTGTGTTGTTTACCCCCGTGTTATACGTTCGGTGGTGCACGGGGTTTATAAATGTTAAAAAAAAAACAATTAATGCAATTAAAAGTACTTTTTTTTTCTAGTGAGCCTAATTTTAATCTAAATTTTACATTTCCTCACCTATAAAATGGTTCTGATCTTTTAAATATAAATAATAGAAAAGTGTAATTACTTAAAAAAGGAGTGGCTTTTATAGATATTTTTAATTTTTATTTCCCATTCACAACAAAATATTGCTTTTCGGTGAAACATGACTTTATAATCTTTGGATCTTTTAATTTACTCAAATCTAAAATGAACATTGATTTTTGTATAAATAATAAATGAGGTGTTTTCAAAAAGTACTGAACCTTATTCCCAAAATATACCCCAAAACAGATACAAAAATCTTATCTAATCCCATATAAAACTGCCTCTTTAGGTTGCCACAGACTTCTAACAATTTTGCTCCAATTAGTAATGCTCAAAAGCTTCTTTTGAGATAGCTTGTTGTGGTTAGTCAGATTTTGCATGTCTTCTCTAGAATGAAATCTGACTGCTTTTCCTATTTCTTTTCCCTTTGTCATCCCCATGCATAAAATAAAATTTAATACAATAGCATTGTTCTAGTTTAGGTTGCATGGTTGGTTTGTTGCAGGCCTTCTGCACCCAAGGTTGCAGGTTCAACCCTGGCCCAAGTCGGTGGATTTTCATGATGCAGAAAATCGACAGCAGCCATGTTGTATGATTATACGGCATGTTAAAGAAATCTAGAGTGTCTGTTTGGCTTGGATGCTCTCGAAAAAATTAAAAATCCTAGTACAGGTTTGCAACGTAAGGAGCTCAGGTTCCTCCCTCTGGGGAGGAAATTGGGCATCATAATTACTTGCGGTAATTCGTATCGCCTATATGGTGCTGCGCTAAAAAGTGATACCAGCTCCTAAGGAATGTACTAGGTCTGCAAAGGTTAAAATGCCAATACGCAGCCCCATTAGAAAATATATATATATCTACTACAAATTAACTCCATTTATCTATGCACAAAAAAGGGTTGTGCTGCAAAGTTGGTTTGTCCCTAGCTCTAAACGCGTAAGGTTGCAGGTTTGACCCCAGCCCAAGTCAGTGGATTTTCATGATGCAGAAAATCGACAGTGTCCCTGTCATATGATTATGCAGCATTTTCCGGATATTTAGAGTACCTGTTTGCCTTGGGTGCTCTTGGCAAAATTAACTTCCAAGAACAATTTCACATCTTCAGAACTCAGGTGCCTCCATCTGGGAAGGAAACTGGGCATCAAAATTACTTTGGTCCTTAATCATTGGTATACTACATACACTCAAGAGCCAAAACATTATGACCAACCCTACATTTTGCAATGAACTCGCCTGGAAGATGTGGAAGGCACGTGATCAGGTGGAAGTGGTATTTAACTGCTGCTGGAGAGTCTGAAGAATCATTATTTCACTTCTGTGTGTGATGGGAAAGGCTGAAGATCTAAGCGACTTTGATAGAGGGCAGATTATAATGGCTCAAAGGCTTGGAACAAGTATTTCCGAGACTGCACAACTCGTGAATTGTTCGCGATCTACAGTTGCTAGTACTTATGCAAAGTGGATGAATGACGGTGAAACCAGCAGTAGACGACATGGTGTTGGACGTCCATGTTATCAAAGAAAAAGGTCGCCGGAGACTGTCTCGCATGGTGAAGCAAAACTGGAGCCAGACAGTGGCTCAGCTGACAGTCTAATACAATGCAGGGACAAGTAGAATAGTATCAGAGCACACTGTTCAGCGGACACTGTTGGATATTGGGCTACACAGCAAACGTCCCACTTGTGTGAATTTGCTGACCAAGCGTCATCGCCAACTGCGCTGGGCCTGGGAACACCATGACTGGTCTATGGATCAGTGGGAGAGTTGCCTGGTCAGATGAATCACGATTTGTCATACATCACGCCGATGGTCATATCAGGATATGCCGTCTTCCAGGCGAACAATTGCTCCCTCAATGTACAGTAGGTCATACACAGGCCGGCGGTGGCAGTATTATGCTTCGGGGGATGTTCTCTTGTGCATCTCTGGGAACCGTGGTTGTGGTAGAGCAGACCATGAATGCTACAGGGTATCTGAACATCATTGCAGACCAGTTACACCCTTACATGGCCTCTATTTTTCCAGCTGGAAATGGAATGTTCCAACAGGACAACGCCCCGTGTCACAAGGCTAAAATTGTGTTGGAGTGGTTCCAGGAACATGATGCTGAATTCCAGTTAAGGTCCTGGCCGCCTAACTCACCAGATCTCAATCCAATAGAACACATTTGGGATGTCATGGGATGGCAGCTCAGAGTTCAAAGACCATCAATTCGCAATATCTCGGATTTGCATGACCGTTGCTTAAACATCTGGTACAATCTGTCTCCGACCATCTACCAAGGACTTGTGGCATCCACGCCAAGGCAGGTTGAAGCTGTGTTGTGCACCAAACGTGGACCAACTCGTTATTGACAGGTGGTCATAATGGTTTGGCTCTTGAGTGTATATGGTGCTGCACTAAAAAGTAATATTAGTTCCCAGGAAAAATACTAGGTCTGCAATGGTAAATACCAATCTGCAGCTCCATTAGAAAAAAAATCATGCACAGAAAATTACAATCAAATACTTTTTGAATACATCTCATTATTATATTTGGACCGTACAGTTGTTTAATTAAAATTACAAAAATACTTACTTTTTGAATTCATGGTCACTAACTGGATCAGCAGCCAATGTTGAAAAATTTGGAAGTATGTTACAGTTTGTGATCTTCCAATTCATATGGGATTGTATGGAATTTGTACATAAAATTTCTTTACTTTGTTTATTACAAATAATATTTAAGCCTTTATCTGCACAGAATTGATTGGAATCTTGTATTCTCAATTCAGCATTGTTATGAATTAACAAAGAATTTTTATTATTATCTTCTTGCATTTTATTATGTTGTATATTACTCGCAATAGTACATTTCTGAATAGAAACTGGATCAGAAATGTCAGCAAGGGATTCAAGAACACCTGATTTGTCATATAAGGCATTCAAACTATTTTCTGCAAAAAATTGATTGGATTCTTGCATTTCCAATTCAGCATTGTTGTGAATTATAACAGGATTTTTTAAATTAGCATCTGATATTTCATCATCTTGCTTTTCATTTAGTAAAGTAGATTCTTGTGCAAGAACTGGATTAGAAATTTCCATAAGGGATTCTACATCATCTGGCTTGACACATAAACTGTTGAAGTCTTTTTCTCTACAAAATTCATTGGAATCTTGCATTTTCAATTCAGCATTGTTGTGAATTATAAGAGAATTTTTAGAATTAGCAACTTGTACTTTATTATCTTGTATATCACTCAACACAGTAGATTCTTGTGCAGGAACAGGATTGGAAATTTCCATAAAGGATTCTGGATTCTCTGGTTTGTCACATGAAATACTTATATTATTTTCTCTATGAAATTGACCGGAATCTTTCATTCTCGATTCAGCTATATTGTGAATTATAAGAGGGTTTTTAAAATTAGCAACTTGTATTTCACCATCTTGTTTGTCATTTGGTATAGTAGATTTTTGTGCAGGAACTGGATTAAAAATTCCCATTAGGGGTTCTGGGTCCTCTTGTTTGTCACATAAAATATTCATGTTTTCTCTACAAAATTGATTGGAATTTTGCATTTTCAATTCAGCATTGTTGTGAATTAAAAGATAATTTTTAGAACTGCCATCTTGCATATTACTCAACATAGAAGATTCTTGTGCAAGCACAGGATTAGAAATTTCCATAAGAGTTTTGGGATCATTTGGTTGGTCACAAATAATTTTCCAGTCTTTTTCTCGACAAAGTTGATTGGAATCTTGCATTTTCAATTCCACATTGTTGTGAATTTTAAGAAAGTTTTTAGAATTAGCATCTTGTATTTTACTATCTTGGTGGTCATTTGGTACAGCAGATTCTTGTGCAGGCACTGGATTAGAAATTTCCATAAGGGATTCTGGATCATCTGGTTTGTTACATAAAATATTCAAATCCTTTTCTCTACAAAATTGATCAGAATCTTGTACTTTCAATTCAGCAGTATCATGAATCATAGGAAAATTTTTAGAATTAGCATGTAGTATTTTATCTTGCATGTTACTATGTTCAGGAGACACAATAGGATTCTGACCAACAAATTCTGAAATATTGCATGCCGTATGAAGTTCTTTAAAATTAGTATTTTGGACTTGACTTTCTGGCTTATCACATATCATGGTAGATTCTTTATTAGTAGAAATTTGTTCATAATGCGGCATTCCATACTTTAGAACATAAGATATATAATTTTGTATATTATATAAAATTTGTAAAGGATCAATAGGTTTATAAGAAACTGCAGATGACTGATGCATGTTAATGGTTTTTGGTACAAGACTTTTTAAATGAATAAGATCCCGATCGGAAACATTTATTTTTTTTCCAGAGCTAGAAGATTCTGTACTAGAAGTTACTTGAGCAGAAAAACTAATATTGTTTCCTGAAGAAGAATTTGTTAAATTTAGATTATTCTGATTGACTAGTTCTGTGTATTTCGGATCAGGAGACTTAGTATGTGGAGAAACTAAGCAAGACTGTTTTAATGTAGGTAATGATTTTATTGGGAAATTGATACTTTCTCCCTCACTTTTATTTATCGGAGTGGAAAATTCCAGAATAGAAGAAAAAGAATCTAGTTTTCTTTTCTCTGGAGATATCACTGAAGAACTTCTGGAATTTGTTTTGTGTTCTTCAATTAGAAATTCCTTCAGAGGAGAAACAGAACTTATTTTTTTCTGACCTTGAATGGGGGATGACTTCAAAAGTGGAGAAACATGATTCACTATTTTATGTTCGGAAATAGGATATTCATCACAAGGAGTGACAGAATTTATTGTGTTGCCTCTAGAAATAGGAGACTTTAAAGGAGAAGAAATAGAACCACTCTCGTTGTATTCTGGAATGGGAGACTTCAGAAGAGGAAAAACAGAATTTGATTTGATAGGTCTAGGAGTGGAAGACATCACTGGAGAGGAAATTGAGTTAGAATTTACAGAAAAGGAAGCTGAATTCATAGTATTGAACTTGGGGTCTAAAATGAAAGATTCTGTAGATCCAGGAATACGAAATTCCATCGGAGGTGATATTGAACTAGAACTTTCACTGTGATATGAGGACTTAGAAACCTTCATTAGTTGGGAATTCTTTTGAATGGAAACTGGATTAGTTGCATTTGTAATGCAGTCTGAATTTAAAGATTTATCAGGATTATCCCAATCAACAAACTTCCTTTTGTTTTTCCTTTTCTTCTTCTTTTTACTTTTCTTCTTTTTTGAGTTTTTAGAGGATTGGATAGACTCAGATGAAGCTGGAATTTTACTTTTATTTTTACTATCACATTTAAGGTCTTTTAACTGTTGAACAGGTACTTTCATCAAAGCCACTGGATCAAAGCCTTTAAAAGAAAAAATATATATCTAGTAAAAAATACTTAATTTCTCTTTATAATTCCTATCTATAAAACAGTTTTTAAACTTTTATCTGATTACAAAAATTGTTACAAAATAATCAGAAAATAAAAACTAGTAACAACATACCATTATCTGATTTACCATTGAAATGGGAAATACGTTGTTTCTTAGAAGGCTGATAATTATTTGAAATTTCTCCATCACTTAGATTTTTCTAGAATAAAATATAAGTTTTATAGAGAATGTAATTAAAACTTTTACATACGTGCAAAATTATTTCAAACAATTTTTATGAATTCAACTAAACCAGTTTTAAAAAGTATTATAAGTGAGTGTGAAAGTGTTATTTTATAAGTATTCTATAATAAAAACAGTGTATTGCTTTGAAGGCAGATGAATTTGTTTCATAATGTCTTTAAAATTACAATACCCCATACATTTTATTAAAAATATCATATTTAAAATGAAGAAAATTAAATTCCTAGCAGTAATTTTCATGTACTGTTGTCTTTCCAAAATGCAGCATATTGAGAAACGATTGCAGCTTTTCCAAAGATTTCAATTTAAAAAGTACAAAATGAAGATGTGATCTGGATAATGCTATAAAAAAATTATTTTATTTTGAGTTTTTCTTTTTATATGACTAAAATTTTAAGCTGAAAAAATTCAAATAAATCATCAATAGCTATGAAGTAACCCTCAATTTTTTTTAAAAAAAGTAACATCCAATTATTATTAGACAAAATTCAGTAACATTAAATAAGTTGTTTAATCTGAAATTCTGACCCTGTTCTTATCAACTTGAATAATGATAAAACATTCAATTTTAAATTCATTAGAAAATTAGTAACATAATAAAATAAAGATAACTTCAAATATGCATATAATTCTAAAAACACAATACAAAATACACAAAAGGAAACTATTATAGAATACACAAAGGGAAGTTTTTGTTTTAAAAATAAACATTACCATTAATATTATTTTGCTAATAGAAAAAAATTTAAAGTACATGCCTGTTTTATATGACAATGAATATACAATAAGCCCACCATATCCACAAATAACTGGATATTCACAAATTTTCAGTTTGAAAAATCAATAATTCAAATATCACATTAAGTACACATTTACAAAAATTTCAACTACTTCCATTAAGTTCAATTAAAATAAAGCATGTTATATAATTGTAAACTAAGCCTTATACCATCAGTAAAAATCTTTAAAAGAAGTATTTTCTCTATAAGTAATAACACTTCTAAAATGATTTTTTAAACATTCAGTATTAATTACATGGAGTGCTGTAATGAATATATGTGGCTCATTGTTTTAAGCATTTAATTGTCATATTTAAGAAAAAAATCTATTTAATTTCTTCTCCTTTTAATACTAAAAATAATTATATGCAGCTGTGCTCTTTTTTAAATGACAACTGAAAATAATTTTGAAAATATACAATATAAGAAAAGACATATTAAAAAGAAATTTGTCAAAGTCATTAAAGATATTATCAGATGGAATATAACTGAAATATTCAGTATGATGAAAAAAAATTATTTTGAATACAACTTGGAAAATGTTTGAATAACTTTTAAAACTTGGTGGTACACAGACTTTACCATAATTTATTTTCTCATTTATTTTTACTGCATTACAAACTGCTATAACAAGCGATTCAGAGACAGGACCCCCCCCCCCTCCCCAGAAATTTCCCAGTTCTTTTTACAACTGGAACGTAAAAAATAGATATACCACAAAGTAAATAAGAGCTAAAATTATGGTGCAGTTAAGATGAAAGGTTAAAAATGTTTCATTGGAGTCCTGGTTAAAAGTAAATAAATATTTATGAATTTGAATTGCATTAATTTACTATGGTAGGAATAGTTTAACACAAGGGCAATACTGAAATTTTCAAAACTGAAACAGAGTATACATTATAGAAAAATTATTCGTTAAATATGTTAATGCAAAATATTTTATTCCCATAGATGATAATCCATACACCAACTGCAATATGCTTAACATATCATAAGTTTTTGAAAGAAATCAAAATTTAGTTGGCACAAAAGCATTGTCAACTTACAACTTTTTATGATTTTAAATGGAACTAAATCAAGAAGAATGAGTTCAACATTTATGAAGCACGGAGGATTTCATAATCTCATGCCATTTCATTCAGATGTTTCACAGAATATCGTAGAAATCAAAATTCCTGGCAGGATAAAAATTTGTAGGAAGACCTTTGTAAGTTGAACATGAAAAATATAATCAATGATAACTGCTGTACCAACCAAAGAATATAGGAAGAACTTAATACTGGACTTGTCACTGAAAATAAAATTATTCATGAAGAAATACAAGAGTTTGCTATTATATTTTCATCTCCTTTAACAGAAAACCAAATAGATGACAGTGTCTGAATTAACAAAGAAAACCTTATATTACTCAATAATGGTGGACGTAGCATTATTTCTGATCCTAACAGATGATGAAGCATGCATTCTGTTTTTTGAAGTAAAGAAAGTTTTTTCAAGAAAGTAAAATTAGTTAAGGTCTTAGGAAGAAGATTCCAAATCAATAAAGGTAGAAAAATAAAAGCAATGTAAACTTTTTTTTAGAAGTACAGGGTTGGTCAATTCAAATTAGCAAGGACAAAAGAAATTAAAGCTGATAGACAACTAAACATAATTCACTAATTTTCCAATAAGTGAAAATTAAAGGATTAATGTTTCACCATAAATGATATTTGTCGTTCAAGAAGATTAATAGTGAATTTCCCGAAGAAAGGTGTCAAAGAGGAAGAATAATTTTTTTCTATTCTTTTGATCTTGCTATGCGTGATTTTTTGGAAATTTTTCAAAATAAAATACTTATGTTTACGTCATTTTCATTTCCAAAATTAGGTTAATGGGACGGTAAGAGTATATGTTTTATCAATTATAAGAAATTAAAAATCTGACACATTTAATCATTGAACAGCTTGTCTATATTTGTACCAATGCTGGACAAAACTATTTTGAATATTACTACAGTTTGGTAAATTTAACCTTTAATACTTAAGTCATTCCTAAAAAGTTTCAGAACATGAAAAATTGATTAATCACGCAAATATAAAAATTAGAATTACAAAGTTAAGAGAGAAAAGGGGGGGGGGCATTGATGGCTGATATAACAGAAATATGCTAATTTTAATTAGTTCATTAATATTTATACACATTTCATACTAAAAGCTCATTGATTAATACACATTTATATTTTTACATCATGGCCTTAGTTCTTTAATAAATTATTTCGAAATTTGAGCAAAATTCGAAAGTCTTTGGAAATATTTCAACACAAAATTTTGATTCTTCCTCTTATCTTCGTATGTCCTGATTTTAACCATTTATTTTTTAGAATAAATTTCCTAGAAATGTTCTTAATATATTTGTATGCCAATTAAGAAAATATATATTTTAGACACTTATAAAGGCATTATTTTGTCTTTTTCACATTAGTTTCTTTAAAGAAAATATTGCTATTATTTTTCATTTATTACAATCACCCATTTAACATACTCTGAAAGACAATTACATTAAAAAAACTAGCAAATATATCAGCCCGTATTGATTGTAAAATCCACATGGATTTGAACAAAAAATACACAGAATGGAATTTATTTTTATTAATTTACACATTTAATTTGAACATTACTAAGCCAGAATTTTAGTAATTTTATCCATTTTATAAAAATTATGCATTTGAAAGCAGTTAATTTCCCCAAAATAAGTGTGGTGAAAGTTATTTTCTAAGCTACTTTTTCTCAACACTATTGTGCAAGTGATGAAAATGAACTAAACTATGCCACATGATATATGTTATATTTTATGCATATATCCTATTTTTTAAAGCACTATCAAGAAAATATTAAAATTATTCCTTATTAATGGCTCAAAACAATGCTATCAGTATTTATAGTAAAGTCGATCATTTTCTATGCTCGATGCAGAAAAAATATTTTTCAGTGAATCAGAATGCGCCTTAGAGGACAAGGTTAACCCCAGTCTATAAGATGTATACTGATTTTAAGGAATATTTTGGAGATTAAAAATAGATTAGGGAATATTTCATGGGCTGGGAGATACATATACACAAATTAATGGTGGATTCCCAAAGTTCAATTTGCATGAACCTTCCTGCTATCTGAATATGAAGGACCATTCAAACTTTTAAATTTGTAACAGGTACATAATAATGAATACAAATATATGTTGTTGTTGTTTTTATATATGAAGCATTATATGATGATTTACTTCATTACTTCCCATTATTTGTAAGCTGCTAAATGAAAAATTGAAAAAATTTTCTAGCATTGCTATCTCGTAAAACATGCAAGACAAGATGATAAGCCTAGTAAATATATATATAAAAAACACGAAACATTTCAAATAAAACAAACATTTATAAAAACCTCTTTTAATAATTTTTTCATTTTCTTTTAGCAGCTTGCATAAAATAAAAATTATTTATTTGCCCAAATTAATAAGTAAGTTTTATATATTTGTAAAAGATGAAAACTAACCTTGTTTTTCAAGAGATAAAAGGCCCTCCTCTTCATATATAAAACGAATACCATTTTAAGGTTTTAAGTGAGGGAGTGCTTATTAATGCAGCACTATAAAGCAACACGAAAGCTATTGGCAGTGGACCTTGTAATTTTGAGCCTTATATTCAAGTGGTGAGAATGACACCTGAGCTGGCACTCCCCCTCCAAACTACCACACTATGCCAAAGGGACAACTTTGAACTCACAGATTTAATGTCCATCGGCCACTAAGGCTCAAACTCGTGACACACCGGCCACGAGTTCTTGACCATTACTATCAGACTACCCCGACCACAAGATTTTAAGATCAATTATGATCATATTAGTTCTATATTGCTCAAAACATATTTATCCAACACAAATAATATTCCCACCTCCAAACTTCCTGCGGGATACGGCAGGCCTATTATTATTTGATTAAAGAGCTAATCAGCTAAAAAAGCTTAATACCTTATCACAAGACTACCAAGTTACCCTCAGTCCAGAGTGGAGTTTTCCTGATGTTGATCATCAAATAGACAAATCATGTACCTGTTGTAGGGCTCAAGATACCACCTGCTAAGAAAGAAATCTTTAATAAAGAATTGCTAAGAGGAACATAAAACCCCTTCTCAGGTAAAGAGAAAGAAGAAAAGGACAAAGATGGAATTGGAAATTCTTTATTTGAAATCTAAAACATCATATTATAAGATTGATTGATTGTCTATTAATGTCACACTTTAGAGCTATTGGTGATGAACTTCATTATTTTAAACTGTGGTCAAAAACAAGCAACCAGTACAAAACCTGAACTCCACTCTGCAAACTTCCACACCATGTCAAAATGAGGACTTTGAGCCTCAACAGATTTAACATGCATCAGCTCCTCTACAAGATGGGTCTTTAGTGGTACCAAAACTTGAATGTAAGGCAGAAAAAATTCTCTATCTCAAAACCCACAATCAAGTCATAACGAAAATCAGTTCTGCTAATCAAAAAGGACTAAAATGTAGTTAAATTTTAGATAGGATAAGCAAGAAGCTTTTTTAAAAAAAAGCAGAAATGAAAAATTAAAAGGTAAAATTTTAAATTTAAAGAAGTTTAAATATTTTCCTAATTTAAAAATTAATGCTTGTATATTGGTGATTTCTGTAATATTTTTAAGCTAGTATTTTTACTTAGCTCTGCAGTACAGTATTATATACAATTATCAAAATTCAGATATATTCAAAGAATCTTTTAGGTTTAAAAAAACTTTTCAAAGATGTCTGTATAAATATTCATTTAAAACAGAGGTAAAGGCAATTTTGAAACAAAAACACTGGCCTTCAGAATATTTATTTCAAAATATACTTAAAGAAAAAAAATTTTAAATAAATAAAACTCTAGAAAGTTTTTAAAAAAATTATCAACATATAAATTAATTATTTTTCAAAACAAATAAGAAACAAAATGTACAAATGAAAATTATTTTTTACAGAAAAGTGTCTAACAGCAGAAAAGAATGGCAAGGAATTGAAAATTAATGTGATCATGAAACAAATAATATGTGAATACAAAAATAATACTGATACAGTATATTTTTTGAGTATAGGAGAAATTTTAATTAAACTATTCCAAGATTTTAGAAATAGTTAGCAGCATAAATTAAGTCAAAACATTTACAGCAACTACACAATATTTGAAAAAATGACAAAATAATTTTTTTTTATTTAAAAAAAATATATACAGAAATTCTTTTTAATTAAATAGATTAACAAAGTGTAATCATATGAATAAAATTCACACCAAACAATTCCTTTGCTAATTCCTATCCACTTAGAAATTCAATAACATTTCAAATCCGTGGATTTACCATAATTTACAACCTAAAAAGGATTTTATAAAAGGAACTGACCCCCTCCTTGTGTGACACAAGGAGAAAACCAGGAAAATTCTATTAGAGCTGTTCTGGGATTAAGATTGTTCACCAAAAAAATTTTTTTAAAAATTATAGTCAGCACACACAAATATAAAGCTTTATCCCATAATAAACTATTAGTCAATATTAGGCACAATTACATTTTTTTTTAGAATCTTCTAAAACGTTCAAATTCAATGAGCAATTATGATTCAGAAATGCTGAAATATTTATTAAACTCTTTCAATAGATTATTTACAAGAACAAACATTTGTTTCAATTACTTTAATTATTTGAAGAAGCTTTATAATATAATGAAACCAAGAAGAAATAGTTTCATAGCAAAAAATAACAACATTTCTTTCAAAAAAAGAAGTGATTTTTTTTCTTAAATTATAATTAAAAGGAATAATTATTAAAAGTTAAATTATAACTTTTAATAATTATTCCAAAAGAAAAGAAAAGTTGATGGCAGATTGGAAAAGAAACTGAAAACTCACTTTAATTCTAAATTAAATATCACTTCTGTAATATTTACTATATTTTTAACTGGAAAAAAATAATACTGTAATTGTAAAATTTGTTTTAAATATAAAAATTTGAATCAAGTACTTTCTATATTACTGCTAATAAGGGGAAATTATATATTTAATCCAATTTCAAATTCAATACTTACTCATAAATATATACTTATATATATATATATATTGCAATATGTTAAATAACATTTTAATCCACAAGACCATTTAGTTATTCCAAATGATGAAAAGACATGTCTTTAAATTTTTAAAAATATATCACAGTAATATGAATTCAAGTGTGTTTGAAATTAAATAAATTTCCTATTCTTTTTATTTAATTAAAAGCTTTACAAATTTTTTTACAATTCTACATATTTTATTATACTAAAATTTGTCAATACATAGTTGTTTCTAACTAATCATCAAATATAATTACAATATTCATGACACATGAAACTTCATAAATTATTTAAAATGTATTTTGTACACATTTTTTTCTAACAAATCCAAAAGATTGTATCAAATAAATTAAACTGAGGACCTGTCTTACTGTCACTTGTATTTTGGAAAAATTTTATAAACTGCTTTACACATTACCTTAATGTTTTGAATGTTCAAGCACTCTATAATAGCTTAATTCAAAGCTTAAAAGCTTGATTTTTCATTGCAGCTGACCCTTAAGAATTTTTCTTAAATATATAATTGAGTTGCAAAACATTGTTTTTTGCCAAAAGAAGAAAAAATTATTTTTTTGAAATATAGTTATAGATAACTGGTAACTTTAATATGTTTGTGTGAAATAGGAGAGAAATTTGGATTTAACAAAAATAAAGAATCATAATTGTCCAACTAATTGCTTTCAAAATGGTACCAAGCACTATTCATAAGTAGTAAATATCAATCATCCATACTTTAAATATTAATTGTTTTAACACAATGAGAATCAACAGTATAAACTAGGCAAATTTTATTTCTAATTTAAGTACATGTGTATAAATTGAAAACAAAATATGTTTAAGCTAGAACATTTAACAGTTATTAATTAAACACTCCAGTTTTATTTACTTCACATAAAACACTTGAAAACTCCTTTTCCTAGAGAGCAACTTAACAACAGTTAATAGCAAATCTTGGCAAGTAATTGAATAAAGTAAAGAAAAAACATATACATAATTTTCTTACCTTATCTAACTCATTATCATGAATAAGTGGGTGTTTTTTATTTTGACAATGATTTTCTATCTTTCTGCAAAGAAAAGAAAGGGAAATAAAGTACAATTACTTTAAATATTAGTTTCATTTTACAATGGTGAATATTTAACAACCCAATTAACTTTGCTTGCAAAATAAATATTCAGCAAGAACAATTTCAGCTGGGAAAAATAATTATCTCTAAAGAAATATCTTTATTGAAATGCTTTGCACACATTACAGAACATTAAGTCTTAATCTATATTCAATTCAAAAATAAAAAAAATCATTAAAGTTCATTGGAAATAAGGAATGTTTTCAGACAAATTCACTAACATCTGTTTAATATGAAACAGGAAGGGGAGAAAAAGAAATGCAGTAAAACTAAGTTATCTAGAAATAAGAAAGGCATTGTCAGAATGTAATTTTCAATTTGTTTCAAATAGCATTTATTGAGGTGTTCTGTAAATAGTACTTATTAATCAAACTAAATTGAAGTCAAATAATTTGTAAATGCTAATGCAAAGGGCGAATGAGATATTATGCAAGAATAATAATATATATATTCACTGTTAGCAAAACAAAGGGACATTAGATTTGATTATTACATACCGCCAAAATCAAAAGGTCTTCAAATTATTTAAAAATGTCGTATTTAATAATACTGACATTTTTTTCATTTCAATGTGGTTAAATAAATCCTGCAGAATATATATCCCCATAAATAGCATTGCAATGCTTCCGCTTTTCCCCTTTCTCTTCTGTAAAGCTTTATTTTTTGCAAAAGATTTTAATTTGAACAAAATTCATCACTTTAATTTACTTTTTAATTTTGATTCTACAGTAAAAATAGCTAAATACAGTCGATTCTCGTTAATTCAAACCTTCGATAATATTGTTACGAATTTTGTATAAAATAATGTAAATAATTTGGATTTGGATGTGCAATGCCTTTATATTACTCTATATTTATTTCATGTTAAGATTGTAATATTCACAAGCAAGCCGTCCCTTACGTTATAATGGCAATTCAATGGGAACTTGGCGAAATATTGGCGATAGAGCCAACTTGGCATCATTTTTGGTAAGTTCGGAACCCTCTGGATTCTTCTAGAAATTAGTAGAAAAATCCACTAATTTCACGATCTGTGGCACGAGCGCATCTTTCCAGAAATTTCGGCCTCTGCTATAAATAGAGAGAGACACGCCGCAACAGTCAGTCTGATTTTAACCAGCGAGTAGTGAGCACTGTTTTGCTTAGCGATTAGAAGACTTGCCTTGAATTAGATAAGATAGGCTGTGCTTGTGAATAGTCATTTACATACGTGAATTTTAGACACTGCTTATTGTGTCTGAGTGCTGTTGAAGGTGTGAAATCCTTCTGTTATTTATTCTGCGAATTTTGCTGTTGAATCCTGTATTTTCAAGGATTGATTTACGCCAATAAATACTCATTGCAAGGAATTGCCTTGTTATTTACGACTGATTTTGCATAAAATCCTCGAACCCCTATCTACGTAACAATATGAACCTCTCGCTAATTCAAAGTACACTCACAGACAAAAAAATTAGCGCACCAAGGAGGAGGAGTCAAAATGAAACAAAATTTTACATACGTAATGACTACTTTGATATAAGTAAATGATTAGAAAATCAAAGAAAAAGGATCATTTATTTCAGAGAAAAAGGCAAAAGAACAGAGGATTTAATACCCAGTTGAACCCCCTCTAGTGCGAATGCACGATGCGATACGATCGGGCATTAAGGCATACATGTTTTGTATGATGTCTTCAGACATTTCTTTCCATATTTGCTGTAACCTTACCTCTAGTTCGTTCAAACTCGTGGGATGCCCAACTTGTTGTCCCAAATGTGCTCAATTGGAGACAAATTTGGGGATTGGGCAGGTCAAGGAAGGGTAGTAACAGTGCGGAGACAGTCTTGTGTCTAACACAAATAAATCTTGTGATTTTCATAACACGATTTGCAATGACGTCAGATACGGTTAGTAGTTAACACAGATAAATCTGCATGACAAAAGGAGTAAAGGCCAACAGTGACACCCTTGCCGTGTGAGGCTGAGCATTGTCTTGTTGAAAAATTACTCCTGTGAGCCGTTGCATGAGTGGCAAAACATGTGGCTGTAGGATGTTATGGACATACCGCTGGGCTGTCATGGTGCCGTGGATCAATACTAGGAGTGACCATGTATTGTAGGCAATGGCACCCCATACCATTACACCAGCTGTGGGAGCGGTGTGTCGCTGTAAAGCAAAGGCAGAAGTGAGGCATTCACCACGGGGTCTCCGCACACGAACACAATTGTCATCACTGCTGAGATTGAATCTGGATTCGTCACTAAAGATGACCTGGTTCCATTCTGCTGCAGTCCAGTTTCATTGTCCAGTTTCACCACTCCAAACGGAAGTGTCGATGGGTGGGCGTCAAGGACAGCACACATAAAGGGTGCCGTGATCCCAAATGTCTTGGAGCCAGGGGCCTTCATATGGTTTGAGGACACAGGGGCCCCTGGTAAAGGTGCTACCTGTGCCTGGATGGCGGCTGTTGAAGCAGTTGGTTGCACATGTGCATTTCTGACAATGTGGTGGTCTTCTCGATAACTGGTCTGTCGAGGGCGTCCTGAGCCTGGTCTTCGTGTAAATGACATCTCTCGGATCCACTGGTCCCAACACAATCAGAGCGGCCTAATTGATGAGCTACTCACCTAGCTTCCATCATGCCAATGATTCTCCCCTCTCAAACTGCGACAGCTGCTCATATTGTCTTCAAAAATGGCGTAATGGCATGTCTACCTCAGCTTTTCCTTTGTACACGATTCAGCACACTCAAACAAGCTTTGGTGACCTGTTTTATAGTCCACAGAGAACGACGTTAAACGCTTTCTACTGGTTATATGTAATGCGCAATCACATTGCATTTCTAATCATTTGCATATCTCCCCAACATGTACCTTCATGCCAAGTTTCGTTACGATCTCGCATATATTTCTTGGTGCACTAATTTTTTTGCCCATGAGTGTATATGCTCAGTCCCTAGAACTCTTGATATTTTTAAATAAAACAATAAATTTTAGTACACTTAATAATTCGAAGCAAAATCTGTGGTTGGCCAGACTACAACACACGATAATTTGAAGTTATCTCATAAAACTCGACAATTCGAACACTGACTATCATGTAGAGTCCTGTGGCAAACAGGCTGGAGCTTACATTTTGTGTTATATTGTCTCTACATGTCTCCCGTATAACGTAGCCCCTTTGCTTACCATCTGTGCACCATCCCTTCTTTGTGTTTCCTGATTCCTCGGGCTAAAACTCTTTTATTGTTTTCCTTCTTCAAGTGGACAATAGACCAGCTGCACTTGTTATAAGCCATCCATATCTTTCGTTTACACGTGGTCTTGCTGCACATGTGTTCAGAAAGGATGGTGTACTATTGTGAAAGAGATGCGTAGGATTGTGCATTTTGCATTGGACTGACATGACGCCTTATGGCTCATCTGTGTGACTTATAGCATGTGGCACCAAATAGGTCATGGGCTGGACTGGACCCTGCCTTGAAGAACCAATGATGATGGGAGCAGTGTCTGAAGGAACTGGGTGCTAAACGATTTTATTTCTAGTGAGGAATGGAAGAAATTTGGAGGGGCATGAAAAAGTCCTGTTTGAGAGATTAAGAAACATGGAGTGAAAAGTGTTAGGAGAGGAGTGATAGAGAAAAGCAGTAAAAAAAAAAGAAAAAGACTGATTAGGCAAGAAGAGCACACCCAATGTCAGTACTATTAAGTATACCCTGTAGCTGAGTGTGAAACTGTTATTTTCTTTTATTAATTGTTTTTAATATGTAAATGTATTCTTTTAATACTAGACTTTTAACTTCTGCATAATATTTATACTGTATATAATATATACATTTTAAAAATACTTTAAAATAATTTTATACTTATGTACAATTGTTATTTTATTACATAGTTTGAAATTTAAATGTGTTAGGAAGAAAATTCTCTACCTGATAATTTGAACTCTTGATAAGTCGAAGTTTCCATTGGTCCTTCCAACTTCGAATTATTGGGAGTTGACTGTATATGCTTTGTCTTATCAAAATTTGAGAATTTCACAAGCACATTGTTTTTATAAAATATTTCTCAGCATTAATTTATGTGTGATTAAGCTTTTCTTTTTAATTTAAAACTTTGCTTTTTCTTTCTTTCACATCAAATTAACTTTTTGGGTGTTTTTAATTTTTAAGATTATAAAATTTAAAAAATTATAGTAACTTATAAATTATTTTCTTTACAATTTTCTTTAGAGGTTAAAAAGGCACTTTGACTCTATTTTTATATTTATTTCTGATTGTTTTTTTAAAGCTATGCAAAAGTTTATATCTTACAAAACATATCTAAAAGCATATGGTATATTAAGTAAATATCATACATATGATTTACTCCTAGTCTTAAAATTTGATATTTGCATTTACATAATAATAAAGAAAGATATAAAAATAAAAAATAGCAAAAGCAAAATTATACAGCAGTTTAAAATAAACAGCTGAATTACTTTTCTATGAGTATGGAAAATAAAGGCTTCTATTCAGTTAACAAATTATTTCTTTATTTAATGAATTTTTGCTTCCATTACCAGTGAGGAACTAAATTTTCTTATATGTGAAATCTATTGGAATCAGCGATCTGAACAGATCTGTCAAATAACTTGTCAAACACTTCAAGGGAAACAAGTACTTGTTACATTGCTTTAAAAAAATGGACACAAGAATGATTTTTCAATGGATAAAACTTGGATAAAAGCATTAAATGGATATTTCAATGGATAAAAGTATATATTATAGTTTCAATACTATAACTTTATTTCTAGAACTTCTACTATGAAAATATGACCAAGAATGCTACAATTGCTAATGTTGAACACTTTTTCTTCAATTCATTTCAAAAATCATTTCCTTTTAATATTATACTAATGTTATACTTCTAATATTGTACTAAAATAATATCTAATAATATAAAAAACTTTTTAATAAAGATCTTCACTGTTTATTCCTTCAATATGTTTAACCTTACAGTGAAATTTTTTAAAACAAAATTAAGGACAAAGAATTCTAATAATAAGTATAGCATGACACTAAGAGACAATTCCTAGCATTTACACTTCATTAGGAAATAAGCTTAAGATATAATTGGTATCAATTAAAAAGCAAAGTAAAAAAATATTTACTCTTGAGCTGTTTTTGCCTCTTCTTTTGAATATAGCTTCCAATTACATTGAACTTCTTTCCACAAGTTTTCAGCAAGATGATGAACATTTTTTTTTAGTACACTGACTTGTGCCAGCACTGCAGTCAGATTATTTTTATCTTTTTCCAAGATACCCTCTAAAAAAAAGAGATTTTAAAAAAAAGAACTGAACTAATTTTAACAATTTAACAATATGTATTTAAAATATTTTCTAAAAAAACTTAAATCCTATGATAAAATAATTCTTCTCAAAAAAAAATTTTTTTTTCTTTTCAAAAATGCTTATAAATATAAATGCTTATTTAACAAAAAGTATGATGAAAAAAAGAATCAGTAATAATTCTTAATTTATTTTATTTATCTTACATTAGTTAATTTTAAAATAACCCGTTAATTGCTAAAATACAGAAACGAAAATGTATCTATAGAATATTTAGTACACCTGTGGTTATGATTCTGTTTATCTTAAATTCTAAAAATAAAAATTAAATCTTCTTTATCCTGATACTACACCACAAGCAATACAAGAATTGTGAAATATTTCATGATTAAGAATTGTGAGATGTTTATTAAATCAAATTATTTTGTGTGCCCAAAATTCAATAACATATGTTTTCTACTAATAAAGCTTCTGGCTTATTGGCAAAGATGTCTTAATGTATATTTTCTCAACGATAGGAAATATTACTATATTTTAACAATAAATATGTGAGTTTTTTTTAAGTAGCAGAGATGATGGTTGAAAAGATTAAATATATGTATAAATAAATCTTCTATTCCTGCTGTTTTCAATTACAGGATAAGGTAGCTCATTGATAAGTAGAGATAAAGATGATAGTTAAAGCTTCCAAAAGAAAATCTAAACTAATTTTCTTAGCTTTCAAAAATATTATAAGGACACCAAATCACTTTTTCCACCCTTCTAAATCGAAGTAGTTTTAATTAAAAACTTGTGCTACAGTGTCCAGCAATTTGAAATAAAAGAGATAAATCTTTTCGAAGATCACCAATCAAAAAAGATCTTTATTCTGACTTCTGTTCTAAAACATAAACAGTTCACAATTCATGTTGCCATTTGCAAAATACTAAATAGCAATTGAAAATAAAAATAAACATATAATATATTTTCAACAATGATGGTCCCCCACCAGCAAATAAAATATATAATACATATATTTTTTAGTTGAGTTGGTTATAATATAGATGTCAATGCTGTATAGAGTGGTTATAAATGAAGAATCTATAAGAAAGCAAGAGAATTATTTTTACTTATTCAGGGCTAAATCCTGGAAATCACCAACCAATTTATCAGCTAAATTTTGCATCCAATTTGAAAAACATTATAAACTCATTTTTAGCATACAACCAGAATGAGCTTAAAATGATGGGAGAACATTTTCATTGTATAATTAATATTCTGTATGCTTCCTTTAAATCATGAAAATATGCAGATGACAGTCACATTCTTGGCATCAACACATGGTCACAAGGTGCTTTTACCTTTATAAAGATAACTTGTTTTTTCAAATTGATAATTTCATTTCTGAATGCTCTTGCCAGTACGATTATCTTTGTTTCCAAAATATCAACAAAAATGCACATTAGACATAAATCATAGATTCTATTTTCATATATTGCAAGATGCAAAAGTCTTTCTGATATTTCATTTTTAGTTATAGTAATAGTAAAACACTACCACAATTTCTGTAGTACTAGGAGTCAAATGAAATTTAAAACTGTTTCTCATTTTAAATATGTTCAGGTAAATGCATAAAAACGAGTCTATCATAGTATTTTTAAGTATCTCTCTTACATCACATTTAGAATAACTCCAAATTAATAATACAAATTTTAATGACAAGCCATATAAATATTTACATCTGTTGTTGTATTGAATCATATGTTGCATAAATTCTCAATATATTATATATGAAAGACAGAACTCTTTATAGACATGTAGACAAAAAAATGTCTCCATTTGTTTTGAAAAATAAAACTTACTTAAAATCAATTTAAAATAATAAATCACATAAACTTACCCTTTTTCAGCCTCAGTAGCAGCTCTGGCTTCTTATAAGGTCGTAGAGCTAAAATATGTATAATCCTATCTCTGAAAAATGAAAAGATATTTAAATAATTACAAAAAACTGGAAATATTGCAACTTGTGCTCAAAAATACCTTCAAATATATGATTCTTTCATTATGACATTAGATTTTCATTATGCTTTATTAAAAATATTTCATTAATTTATGATAGAGTAGAATTTCTACATATTTAATTTTCTCTTATCAAACTAAATTAACTAGTATTTTTACCCAGTAAAATATGAAAAAAATGTACAAAGAAAAAATCCAATGTACAATAATGGGAAAAAAAACCAGTAAACATAAAGTAGTTATTATCAGATACAAGACAGTTTAACAAAACAGAATAATTTCTAAACAAAATTTTATACCTGAGTGATAAACCTTTAACATCCAAATTAGTTTTAAGTGAAGTCGAACAGGCATCAATCTTCTGCATTGGCAAAATAAATGTATTTGAACCATTTTTGGATTTTAAAGAAGCTCTATTCATAGCTGCTAATGAATAATTTACTTTAATTTTTTTACCTGTTGTAAGAGATAAAAAAGTAAAATAAGAAGATAAAAGTTCTTTACACAGTTCTTACACAGAATTTTATAAACTTGAAAAATTCTACTTATATCAAATATTTAAATAACCAAAAATAGGATTGTCAACAAAATTTACTTTTAAATGACTGATGGTCAATGGCAGGAATTTGATTAATAAAAGTTAATTGTTTCATAAGTATAAAATTATTTAATAAATTAACAATTAAATTACATGGATAGAAAACTCTCCAGATCTTCCTTCTAAAATATGAATAATTTTAAAATATTCTGCTCAAATCTTTTCACTTCCTTCATTATATGTTATTGTATATCTTAAAATCATAAGCAAAGTACTTGAATATAGATTCCATAAAAAAAAACACTAGTTTTTTTTTATGCTAATAAAATTGCCAAGATACAATTAAATAGTGCATTAACTTTTTAGGTTAATCAAAACTGAATAGTATTCATATTAAATATCTTTAAAACCAGAGAACATTAGATTGCTCTCACTATTATATGAAAAACTCCCATCACTTTGACATATTCGTTTTTATTATTCAATCTATACTAATAAAAGAAAGTTTCTGCATGTGTCTGCAATATAGCACAAAAATATAACAACTCAGATGCATAAAATTTTGCACACAGAAGCTATGAATCATTATAATGTGCAACTCAAAGAGATTTTTTTAAATTTAATTTTTAAGTGATTTTCCATAACTCAGATAACATGACAATGTGTCTATCTCTGAATTCAAACATTTATACTTCATGCAGTTTTTGGTGGGATTATTATAATTGTATTCATTAATCACTGTGTTTATTTATTTGTTCTTTGAAACAGAATTACAATTATTTTTCAAATAGATCATTCTTTAAAAAATTATAATCTCATTAACTGTATTTTGATTAGGCATCACAG
This sequence comes from Trichonephila clavata, assembly GCA_019973975.1. Taxonomy (NCBI): domain Eukaryota; kingdom Metazoa; phylum Arthropoda; class Arachnida; order Araneae; family Nephilidae; genus Trichonephila; species Trichonephila clavata. The sequence goes on from BMAO01037915.1 coordinate 32,626, forward strand.
TTTTTGTGTTTATAATTCTGCTCATGTAATTCAATGTTAATTAAAACATACTTTTATCTTTTCAAGTAAATCCAAATTATGCTATTATGGTTTAAAATTGTTTCAATACAACGTTTTTTGGAGATACATACATAGTATACAATTTTTTATATATATCACGCAACTCATATGATACATATTTAATCATCACTGCAGTTATTTTATATAATATATAATCATTTGTTTGTTTTGTAATAGAATTACAATTTCCTTTTAAATAAAATATTGCAAAAAAAGAATACATTCAGAAATGAATTTTTAGTTTTGGCAGCATGGTTTGTGGTCTGTTTGTTTTAGCGCTGTGTTGATAGTAATTTAACTTAACCTAAGTCTCTTTTATCTGTTTCAGATAGGTTTTCAATTTTAGTTAATGCTAACTTAATTTCTCATCAAGGAGATATATATATTTCTATGACAATATTTTATAAAATGCTTTATGATATCTATGCTATTTTTGCTTTGTTGTTTGCTTATCCCCATGAAATAATTCACCTCAAAGACAGTACTGCTGAAACTTACTACTGCTGTTATTACTTGAAATTATAATTTAAAATCAGATTTTTGTTCATACATTTTCACTTATTTTTATGACACAGTTTTTCCTTTTTTTTTTTTTGATTCAAATATATATGATTCTGTTACATCATTCTTTTGGTTTAGGCCAAATTGCAGTCTGTTGAAAATTATTTAAAAGGTGTGCACTCAAGAAATACTTTTAATTTTTGGATACATTATCTTGTATTGAGTTTGAACATTTAAATGTTATGCTTTATAGCATAATTTTATTTTTTAAAATTAAAACTCAAGCTGAGATTGGGTATTCCAGGTGGTATATATAAAAAAATTTATCTATTCCTATTTTTTTTAAAAAGAAATAGCAGATTTTTAATCAAAATTTAGATTACTCAGTGACTTGAGATTGCTTTCCAATTCTTGAAAATAAAAACAACCTGAATAATCTACACAGCATTACAGTGAGTTGGGTATAGTAAAAGTAGAGCAAAGATATTGGACTATTCATTACAACACTAAAAAAAATTCACTTTCTTCTTTCTAATACATTTATTAAATCTAAAAAACTGATGAAGTCACATATAGGCATATAAACAGAATAATAATGAATTAACTGATAATATTATTTGATCATAAGTCTCATACATACCAGTTTGATTTTTATCTGTATTTATTTCTTTGGTACTGAAAAGGAATGAAATAAATATGTATTTTAAATTAACATAAGTAAAAGTACTTAAAGTAAAAATATAAGTTTTGAAAAGATTTATAAAATACCCTAAAGAATTTGAAAACTATTTGAAAATGCTCAGAAATATTTAATATAAATAGTTTAATTAATAATAATAGTTTTATGTTAAATTTTTAACTCCTCACAGTAATGGTAATTATCAAAAGTCACACAAATACTTTTCAAATGCTATCAGAAAACATGGATGTTAAAAATTGTATCTTAATTTGATATTTATTATTTACAAAATGTATTTGAGAAATTTAAAAATAGAGATAAAATGAAAATTGTAGGGAACAAATGACTAAAGAAAAATGATATAATTAAAAGATTTATGAATAAAAAAATGGCAGAAAATAACCCCAAAAATGTATACATAGAATTGTTTTATTTAAGAATCATGATTAATGTCTTTGTATGCTCACAAAATTCTTTAATGCATTAATTCACTATTTAAATTGAAACTAAGCACCTAAAAAGGTTGGTAGCTTTTCTTTCTTTTTTTTCTGAACAAGATGAGTTAATACTGTAAAATTCAGCATATACTAGAGTTTGCAATCCTGTGTCATATTTTCAATCCCGGGATTACATTATCCAAATCCCAGGATCCAGAGATTAGGACTGTTTATTAATAATACTTACATATTAGCATAGTTGAAATTACATAATAAAACTGAAAATATAATTAAATATTGGTTTAATATCATTTTAATGAAATACATAAAAAAATTATTTAAGCATGAAAAAATAATAAAAATAGTACATAATGAAATTTTTAAAAAAAAGCATTTCTTCATTTCTTATGCTTCTGTGAATAATCTTTCATAAAATACAACTCGTCCAGCATTTCATCGTTAAAACTGCTTCTTATTTTTGTTACAAATTGTCCTGCCTAAGAAAAAATCCATGTTCAGATTCTTTACTAGTAGATATTATTGTCATTAAATAGGAGTATCTTCTTTTCCAGTTGTCACCACGTCTCCCTCCATTTTTAAAAAAAAAGACATTTCTTTTTGAATTTTTGATGACATTGTCTCAAATCTAATAGACTGCACTGATGCATATACCTCTTTGATAACTTTATTTAGTTCTTCTGCTACACTTAATGGGTTTTGTATACAAATTGATCCAGTTATTGAAACAGAATGTGAATCGATTTCAAATGTTACCTCATTTGAAATTGAAGATCCAGTTGCATGAGCTATTAGTAATGCAATGGGATTTGAAGTGTCTCAAGTCTTCCAAGTAGGTCCGCTATTAATTAAAGGCATTTAATTGAAGACGGAACTGAGACAAAATCTGTTCTTGAGATGTTGCTTATAATATTGAGTAAGCATTGCAGTGAGCCACTTAGATCTGGGCAACGTTCTCCCATACGAGAAATGAGAACTGTGCATATATTTTTTTTACCTATAGCACTTATAATTGCACAAAAAAATTCTACGTACATAATTCACAAAAAAAGTATAAATTCTTATAAAATTTATATGAGAAAAAATTTTTAAATATTATTCAGACAAAAATTAAATCCCAGGATTAGCTATTTTAATCTCAGGATTGGAAAAAACATTGAGATCTCGGGGCTACAAACCCTAGCAAATACTGCGTACCCCCCCCCCTTTTTTATGAAGAAACCTGAAATGTGAGTGTGCAATGCTCTTATGGTTTGAAATCCTTCTTTTGAGGTATTATTCCAAGATTTATAAAAAAAAAATTTTAAAAGTATATTTCTAGAATTACAATCTTATAAGTTCACAAGGAATGTCACTTTGTTTAAATAAACAATATTTCAATACATGTAGAAGTCTAATTTTTTTTAATTTTTAAACCTGTCATTTTTATACTCAGCGCAGAACGTGCACCTGTAAATTTCAATCTTATTTTTTGTGTTCAAAGTGCATGTTATACACAGATTTAACAGTACATGTTGGGGATTATTTTCCTTTGTCAAAGGAAATAATGAAATTTTACTAAATCTATTTCGAAGCATTATTACATTTTAGGTTTTAAAGAATATCAAATTCTTTTATTTTTTTAATCATTTTAATTTTAAAAAAAAAATTCACTTACAAATACTGTAGCCGCTGGCTTGCAATTTTCAATCTGGTACTTTCATAACTGGTTTCTTGAGCATGTATCTGTAATTTTGCCTTCATTGAACCCAATGATTCTATTAATCTGAAAATTTCATCAATATAACAAAATTAACATCACAGATATTTCTTTAAATTAAATTACACATTCTTAGTATTCTAAAAAGAAAAACATACAAGCAGATCACTTTCAGATAAAATATTTTTAAAAATAATTATGATCAATTTATATTGATATATGGAAGAGTTTGTATGTATATGGATGGAATACAACAAAGACGGAAAAGCTCAGATACACGAAATTTGGTACACTGAAATTAAGAGATGATGGCCTATACCTAGAAGACGTTTTTTTCAAAATTCATTTAGAATTTTTTTAAATACTTTGAAGGGATTTTATGAAAATTTTGCGGCCTAGTACTAAAACAAAACAATGTAGAATTACAATTCTACCTGTAACTGAGAGATAAAAATTTTATTAAGACCAACTTTATTTAAAATACGTAAATTAATTTGAAAATATTTGGCAAAATTTTAAAAAAACAGAGAGTTGAAAAGCAACAGTTTTTCAATATATAGAGATGGAGGAACATCATTTAGAGGAATTATTACTAATTTTAAATCACACAAATATTAATGAGCAAATTTTCAAATGAATTTTCTGCCCCTTTTGTTAATGAAGATTACCATATATAGTTCTACTCATCAGTCTGCATGTATTCATTTATTTATGTTTTATAGTAGAATAGCAGTGTTTTTTCAAACAAATCATACCAAAAAATATTTTTTCTGTACTTCAATTCTAGAGTTTGGGTACATCTTATTAAAAAATATTAACAAGCAAGCTTAAATTTTATGCAAGATTATTTGGTTTTATTTTAAAAATTCACTAGTGAAAATACAGGTACTTCAGCTAGCATAGTAATACTAAAAAATGTTTCAATGCAAGATTTTTTTTTAAGAAAAAGACATTTTGCTCAAAAATAAACTTCAAAAAGCACATTAAATTTTTCAAATGTATGTATCTTATCTACTACAGAGCAGTTTTTGCTTAGTAGTTGTTCTTTAATACACATTTTTGCTCTGTTAATCATATTTTAATCATTTTACTGTAATAAGTTTACGTAAAAAAAAAAGTTCCATATTAGTTATACCAAATAGTAAATAAAGGACACTAGTTGCAGATTAAAAAAACAAGCAGGATGTGGTTGACTCGACAAAACTTATTAAGAAAGAACAGTGTTGAACATAAAAATCTCTTATTTCAACTGTAATATCATTCACAGGATAATGGGTGAATGATATTACAAGCACTTTGTATAAAATAATGCATTAACATTTTAAATATTATTAAAAAATATATGGTATACAATATTTGAAATATAATGCAAAGGAAATTTCACAAAAGATACTTTGATACAAAAATTTCTCCTAAAAAGCTCTTTTGTATCAACTTGATTTATATAAACCAGGCATGTCAAACACACGGCCCGCTATGACTTTTTTTTTTTTAAATTTAATATCAAGCCTTTAAATTTTTTTTTTTCATTTTGAAAATTATTTGAGGTGAACTTTTAAAAATTTACAACATATTTACTTGTTACTTATTCTTATTTTAAAAGAAATCTTATTTGATTATAAAAATAACCTTTAGATTAAAAATTAAAGAGAGCAACTTCTTAGTAGACTGAATAAACTACATTTCTCACACAATATAATGCAGTTGCACTGAAAGTCCATGAGGTTAACATCACGTTACAAATCATTCTCCCTCTTTTAAGCCATTCTCATCACTTCTGTCTCTTTTGGTCAGTGACCTCGCACTTCCTGTGGGCAGATGGACTGTCCATTAAAGCCCCCTCTGGAATTGGAGAGTATTAGGAGAGTGTAAACATCTTTATGACTTAACAGATAGCATCCTAATTTATCGTGTGTTTGACTTATCTTTCTCCGTCTTTAGAGTATCCAATGAGCGAGAAGCTAAGAGTATTGTCAAATGCAGTCACAAGACAAAATTCAAGATAAAGGGCAGAGTTTGCTCAATCATTTGCAAATGAAAGTGGACTTAATCTAAACTTTTTTTAATAATAAAAAAAAACCCAAACTTCAACTACAATGAGTAAAAAAAGATCAATTGAAGACGAACGTCGCATTTTTCAAGAACAATGGGAACTGCAATATTTTTGTGTCCAAAACAAGAATAAAATAGTATGGCTGATTTGCAAAAACTCTATTTCAGTAGCTAAGGGATATAATCTTAAAAGGCACTGTGACACAATTCATAAAACAAATTATAACCAATACATTTCAAAATTTCGTGGAGAAAAATTGGCAGATTAGAAATTAACTCTTCAAAAACAACAAAATGTATTCACTAAATTTGTTGAAGACAATACAGCTGCTGTAAAAGTTAGTTATATGTTATCCCATTTACTCGCAAGCAGATCGAAATCATTTACTGAAGATGATTTTATTAGTGAATGCTTAATTAAAGCAGCGGAAGTATTATGTCCAGCACAAATAAATAAAGTTAAAAGTTAAGTTTAAGTCGAAATACTGTAACTAGCAGAGTTGATGAAATAGCCAAGAATTTGAGAAATCAGCATCATTCAACAATATCAACATTACAAACCTACTCGATTGCAATTGATGAAAGTACCGAAATATCGCTCAGCTGGTCATTTTTATTCGGGATGCAATGTTAATTTAAAAATAAATGAAGAACACTTTTAGAAGTCATTCCTATGCATAATACAACCACTGGAGCTGATATTTTTGATGCACTGATGGAAGTTATAAAAAAGTATAAAATACCATTGGATAAGTTGGTTTGTCTTGGAACTGATGGTGCACCTACCATGACCAGTAATACTGAAGGAGTTTTGCAAGATTAAAAGAAACATGCAAACAAGATGGAAACAGTAATTTTGAACATTTTCACTGCATTATTCGCCAACAAGTACTGTGTTCCAAAATTTTAAATATCAGACATGTTTTAAAAATTGTCACAGAAATTGTAAATTATATTCAAGCACATAGACTTAATCATCGGCAATTCACTTAATTTCTGGAAGATATAGAAAGTGAATTCACCAATCTATCTCATCATACAGAAGTTTGATGGATTTTGAGTCAAAGTATTAAAACGATTTTTCAAACTGCTGGATGAAATCATAATTTTCTTAGAAACAAAAAATTACGAATGTGCTGAACTAAAAGATGGACAATAGCTAAAAGACCTGGCCTTCACAGTTGATATTACAAGTCACCTTCATCAACTTAATCTTAAGCTTCAAGGCAAAAATAACCTTGTTATAACACTATTTGAAAACATTAACGTCTTCAAACAAAAATTATTTTGGCGAAACCAAATAGAAAAAGAAAACCTGTCTCACTTTAAAAGCTGCCAATATCTATTCATTAAATTCCCTAAATTAAAATTTACAGAATATGCTCACCAATTTAAATTGTTAGAAACAGAATTCAATCGAAGATTTTCTGATTTCAAAAGCTGTGAGTTACAATTTTGTCTTTTTACTTCACCTCTTATCTATCGACGTTGAACTTGTTGATGAAAATTTATAAATGGAACTGATTGAGATCTATTGTGATTCTTTGCTGAAGCAAAAATGTATGGAAGTTGGAATTCCAGATTCTTACACTTATTTATCAATAGATCGATTTCCTAAGATGTTATCCTTTGTTATGCTTATAATGGCTATGTTTGGAAGTACTTATTTATGTGAGCAATTATTTTCTTTAATGAAAAACAACAAAAATTCAGCAAGGTCAAAATTAACCGATTAACATTTATCATCAATTTTAAAGATGGCATCAGCTCAGCATATTCAACTAAACTTTGATGATTTGCTTTGTGAAAAATGATGCCAAACATCTTCTAAAATGTAATATTGGAAACCAGAACATCCTTGGCAGTTAAAAATAAAATCACATTTATAAATATAAATAATTATGTGTGAGTAATTAATAGAGCCATCATATTTTTTACTCATGTGCTTAACTTTAAGTACATCTTGCATAAAGTTTACTGGAATATTATTTTTAAACTTTGTAGTGTTTGTTAACATATTATTCTATATAAAAAATGTAAATAAAATAAAAAAATTTAAAAAGTTTAATTTTAAAATTTAAATATTTAATTCTTATGCAAATAATGTGCAATATCTAAAAATTTTAAATATTTGTTTTTAAAAAATTATTCATTGTATTGGCAAAAAGTAAATTTTGTAAAATGCAAGATATATGAGTGCTATAGGTAATGTAGATTTTCAGCAATGTACCAGAATCCAAAAAAAACCTCATTTTAAGAAAATCAAAAACAAGGATATTTTCCATCATGATTTTAAAAAAATATATTTTTAAAATAAGTATTTAATATAGTCGATAGGATTAGTGAGCTTTATTTTATTACCTTTGTATTTCTTTTAGTTTTAAATTATTGCTGTTTAGATTTCAATGTAAGCTTCGCAAACACACATGTATCGTCAACGATTCACAGTATTTTCCATATAAAACACAAATATTTTATACATTAATTTTTTACTACTTTTATACTTCACTTTGAGCACTATCCTTGCATGATATATTATAGTATTATTTAGATTAATTTATTAGATAAATATGTAGCTGAAATGTCTTGTTAAAATTATGAAAGTAAATATTGTTTGTAAATCGTCTTGCATAACCGTTTAAAATTAATTTTAAAAACAAAAGGAGAGAGTACAGTGTTCAAAATTTTGTCCTTTTAAAAAAAGGGGGTAGTAATATTTTGCTTGTTATATTAAATTCAATTTTCCAGCTTCCTTTTTGTAGGATTATAAAAAAAAATTACAATAAAGCAAAAGAATTAGCAAAGTATTCTTTATTTTTTAAGACCAAAAATTTAAAAAAATACAAAATTTGAAGCATTTTAAAGTTTTGGTAACCTAAAATTCTTAAATTTCTTATTATAGCTTTTATTTTCTTTTTTTATAGGGGAAAAAACCCTTGATGTTGAGTCTAATAAATGCATACCATAATCATTCTACAAATCGCATTTTATTATTTTTTTAACATTGAAAGCATGCGGCCCCAAACTTAATGTAAAATAGATCATGTGGCCCGCAATATCATATGAGTTTGACATGCCTGATATAAACTCATACTCTCCGTTAAATTTTAAGACACCCATTGGTTCTTAAAACTAAGTTTAATCCTACAATTTTAGTTCCTAAGTCTAAGAGTGTACTATTATATTACTATGGCTATTTGACTTTGATCTATACTGTCTAAGATTTATGGTAATTTAGTAAATGATTAATGATTTTATCTACCAATAAACACACACAAATGTGATTTCATTGACTCAACTTTTTCCAAAGCCCCTAAATACAATTAAAGCAGACTGCCCTCTAAATAATTTCAATCTCTATCAGTAGGTACTGTAAAAACCATGTAAGCTTTCCTCATTGCAAAGGAACACTAAAAGTATATTAGAAAAAGAAATTTATGTACCCATTTTCAGTTTGCTGCACACATTCAAAGCTAGCTTCTGGATTGTTGATGATATTTGAAACATTGAAAGTAAATCCTTTTGTTTCTCCATTCTTAGGTATATTAATTACCTACAAAAAAAAATCACACATTTATTAAAAAGTTAAATCATTAAAACAAACATTATAATTTATAGACATTATTCTAAATAAATTTTCATTTCAATTACAAATAACATTTTGTTTCATATATATCAGTGGTCTTCAAACTTAAAGACTCATGGAACCCAAAAACTATAAGGTGTTTTCAGAGAAATCCATTTCTCATTCTATTTTAAATAATATATCTTAATAATATTTAAAGTAGATTGACATGTTATAGGTGATTTGCAAAAAATGTATTGTAAAAAGTATTATATTTTTTATTAAATTTAATGTAATGTTATAGAATCTATTGACAATTCAATCAGTTGTTTTTGTTCTATCAATAATAAATTCTGATTTTTATTGAAATAGATTTTTAATCTAATCATGGGACTCTTCTTGTTGAGAAAACAATATTCCTAATATATAGTGGACTTAATTGTAAAATATACATCTAAATTAGGTCTTTGGCATCGTTATTCAAATTTTCTTTATTTTCGGTTAGAAAACCAAGCTAATATTTTAAAACATTGAATATAATTATTTTTCACATAAGACTCCCACAAATTGAATTCTAAAATTAAAGATTGATTTAAGCATTTATTTTGTCAATCCGCTTAACAATTACTTTAGGGCCTTGAAGAAATATATTAAATTCTCATTTAAAGTTATAAAAATATCAGTCAAATATGCTAATACAGTGAAATACATTTGACGCAAAAACACTTAACACAAAATAATACTATGGTCCTGATAAACTACTATATATTTTCATGCATTTTTTTCTCTTAACACAAAACAAAAATCACTTAACACAATAAGATTTCCTTTCTGGAAAATAAAATACACAAGGAAAACACCAGGAGGATACTGAAACTAATCTGACACTTAATGAAATGTCTGAGAAAGTTTCTGTATTATTGGACTGTCCTACTGTATCATCAGAATTTGTTGCAGTAGATGATGATAATGAGTATACAGTCCCAATTATGGAAGACAAAGACATTTTGGAGTTTGTTCAAAGCTCAAAAACGGCATTGATACAGATTCCAAAAATGAAATGAATAATGCAGCTCCTGTTCTCACGTAATTTGAAATCAGGAACATCATGAAAAGTATATGCAGTAATTTAGAAGCACATTCTAATGGTGAAATGAATAACAAAAAGGATGATATTGAATAATTTTTTGACAATCTGATGCTAAAAAGGACACAATGTAAAGAAAAATATCAGATTATTTTCCAAAAATTCAATAAATGTTTCGTTTTTCAAAAAACTTAAAAATTTTGTATTAAATTTCATTTAATTCTTGTGAATATTTTTGTTTCATCGATTTTTATTAAATGCATACATATATATATATATCTGTGTCAATAAAATGTACTTTAATAAACTTAATTTTGTTGAATATGTGTTGTTGTTTTTTTTTGCAATATCCTTTAACATGAAAAAATATTTCATTCCCCTCAATTTTACATAAAACAGTTTTACTGCATATACATACTCATGGTCATACAAACTTCATAGAGAATGAGCATGAATTCACTTTGCATACATTTATAATTTTTTTATTTTATTTTGATTAGTGGAACCCCTGAGTATGCCTCGTGGAAACCCAGGGTTCCATGGAACGCAATTTGAAGAACACTGATATATATGTTACAGCTAAAGTGTGAAATCCATTATTTCATAGAATTACTAGGTATTTCATGAAATAACTTGACAAGTAAGTTAAAGTATATAAAATTATTGAATTCTATGATTTAACTGAGTATTCTATAGAACAGTAGTTCCCAAAGTGGATTTCACAAAAAATTTAGGGGTTTTGCATGACAAATTTTATTTGATTAAAAAAATTTAAATGATGTTTAATATATTCACATTTTCCTCGGGTAGTTTACAATCGACCACCAAAATTTATGTAATTTTTTGTGTGCAATATACCAGTGTATGAATGTCTAACCAGAATCAAACTTTCGATCCCACCAATAGATGTGTGGCCATAGTGGCATATTTCAAACTTCTTTTCTGGGTTACTGCTTTGGCGACTGTCTATGTCCCTTGGCTTCTTATAACCCCACTAGTTGATCCATGCAAAGCATGTTTTTGTTTGTTTTTCTCATAATCACTGGCTTATCAGCATTCATATTCTTAAATTACATTAATTAAATAAAAAAGAAAAATTTAAATAAATGCATAAAATTTTCTTAAAAACTGTGGATTATTCAAAAAACCTACACAAAAACAGAACCTTTTTACACCATTTCCAGTAGAAATACATGAGCAGAATGATACACTGGAAGACTGTAAGGAAGGCTAGTTTGTTTGTAAACAAAATCGAGTAACCATCCATTTGTGCCAATGCTAATGTGCCCTTGTATTATTAACAGTAACTGTAATTCAGATCGTAAACAAAGTTTCAATATCAAAAGAAATACTATAACGTCTAAAACATAAAAATTGCCCTTATAACGGATCGTTGGTTAGAAAAAGGGGCGTTAAAGAAAACTGATGTTAATAGTAATACAGAAATCGCAGAATCTACAGATGCAAGTATTCTGGAACCTACAATGCCATCAACTTCTAGTTCCATACAGCTACAGCCTCATCTTCCAATTTTAGACAAGTGGTATCAAAACAAAAAAGCAAACAAAAATAAATTGGTTGCCTTTTCAAGGAAAATACAATATTAGATTTCAGCTGTGGAGCAAAATAACTTCTGAGTGTTTCCAGATGTTTAGTGATTTTCTCGAAGAATCTGAAGTGGATTTAGATATGGAAATCTGTGATGGTATAAAAATACATCTGTCCTATTTACATCAATCACTCAGTGGTTATTTTCCAAACTTAGAGAATCAAGACAATTACTCTGAACAAAAACTTTTTAAAATACAAGAAAAACCAAAAAGATTTAATTCCATGGATTATGAAAATTTGATTGAACTGAGGTCGGATACATAATTAGAAGCCAAATTTAGAACAGTTTTACTAACAATATTTTGGTCAGATGTATTTGACGAATATCCAAATTTTGCAAAACAGGTTATTCGAATTCTATTGCCATTTGCAACCACTTATTTGTGTGAAGTTGGGTTTTCAAAATATGTTACGACAAAAACCAAATATCATAACAAATTTGATGCTGCACCAGATATGGGAGTTCAGTTATCAAACCTAACGCCCAATTTTAAGAGAATCCTGGAATAAAAGAAGCAGGTGCATTCTTCACATTAAAGATTTTTCATTTATTTTTATTAATTATTTCTATGGTGATTTTTTTTTAGTTTGGTTTAATTTAATAAAATTTGAAATATCAAAATAATACTTATTTCATTTAATATCAGATATTAAATTTTGAAAAGTCATTGATTAAAAAATATTCAGGGTTCTGCGATCATTGGCAATAAATTTTGGGGTACCACAACCAAAATAGTTTGGGAACCACTGCTATAGAATAATGATTACTTGATTGTTCAAGTATGAAATACAGCACTCGAAAGTTCTTTGAACTGGTTCTAGTTGATTTTAGTCAATTTAGATTTTATACCCCAATTCAAAGTGTCTATTACAGCAATCTTTCCTCTAATAAATAATGAAAAATAAAATAAAGGTATTTCATAAAATTTAAATTAATATTCTCCAAACATTTGTTTGAAAAAGTTTACACAATGTTTTTAAGAAGCAACAGTTTCTCTTTCCAGCATGTAATTTTTTTTTTTTTGATAATATTTAAATAACTATTTCTGAAACATATCCCCCTCCCCCTTTCTGTTTAACTAATATTAGCAATATAATAAATAATAAATTATACCATCTACTTTTTCTTATTTATTAATTAACCATTTAAAACTGGACCAAAATCATTTTTCAAGAGATTTTAGCTATTTATGATTAATTAATTTATAATATAACATTGAAATTTTTTTATTTTTCACTTTAATGGTTAATCATTAGTTATTTCATAGAATAAAATAACTAATGATTGACCATTAAAGTGAAAAATAAAAAATTTCAATGTTATTTTATGCTAGTTATTTCATAGAGTAACTAGGTAAAGTAAGAATTTTTTCATCTATCATATACTTTAACTGACTTGTCCAGTTATTCCATGAAATACATAGTTATTCTATGAAATAACTGAATTATACACTTTAACAGTAACATATATATGAATCAAATTCAAAACTGTTTATTTATTTGGTATTAATTTACATTTTAAAGAATCAAAACTAATGAAACAAATCTTACACACATGCTTAAGAATTACCTCCTCAATTAATACATTAATGTATAAATTGACTTAAAAAAGTACCTTCAAAATTTACTGAGAAAAATCTTATTATGATACATTACTTACCCCTTTATTATTTGTAAACTGAATAGTTGGCTTCAGAGAACCATCCTGTAAAAATTAAAAGAAAAAAATTAAAATTTGAAATTAAAATCATATTTCTTTGAAAATATTTCCAATCTTTTGATAGATAAATGATTAGTAAAATTAGAAAGATTGTTATAACTTTAAAAAAATATTTGTTTTACACGACTAACAGCTAGTATTCACTTCATACAAATTACTCTTGCTTTTATTAATGCCCTAACTGCTGATTAAAAGTTACTTGATTTGAAACCCAGTGCCACGCAAGGTATTGGGAATGAGGAAGGAAAGGCATAAATAATCAAATCCTTCTCTTAAAAAAGTAAATCCTTTGTTAAGACTTTCAGGGTCATTCATTTTTATTGTGAATAGTTTTCCAGATAGCGCAACAATGTAAAAGATCGTATACTTCGGAAAAACGTACATATATATTTGTCAGGGTAATTAAGGGAACAGACAGTTCTATTAATATAGAAGTCATGTTAAAATTAAGACTTATTCTACCTTTTAATGTTTACTTTTTAACTAAAATTAGGAATAAACAAATTAAATCTTAATTTTATAGTAAGAATTATCTCCATTTTCACATTACACTTAAAGCAATGATAATTATTTAATATTCATAGATTAATTATTTATTCTGAAAACGAACTATAAAAATGTTTACAATATTCAATAATTGATATAAAAAATTAAAAAGATAAACATCATTAGATCAAATCCAAAAGGCAAAGTCGTCTTACAAAACCCATATAGAATCAAACGGAAATACTTGTCTTCAAATTATGCGTTCTAACATTTTCAGACATAAAATGAATCATACATAAAATACTTGCATAGATTGACAAATAACACTAGGCAACAAAAAATTACTTTTTGTCTGTTTCCTAGTTTTAAATAGCCTATTTTCACTAATTTTGGTTTGAAAAAAACGAATATGTTAATGAAATTTATTTATTAGCTCATGTTTTTAAGATATACAACACCCCATCCATCAATTTATGGGTAAATTTGAAGAATAAAACATTACTTAAAAATAAAGAACAAAACAGAATAAAACATTACTGAAGAATAAAACATGAATCGGATTCTACTTTAAGTACTTTTTTGTCACTGACTACAATAAAAATATGGAGGCAGTAAACATTGTAGACCAATACATTGGAGATTACTCTATTGCTCAAAAACAAGGTAAGAAGTACTATAAGAAAATATTTTTCATTTGTTAAAACAAACTATTAGGAACCCGTATCTTATTTACAAAAAACAAGGAGGCAAAAAAAATCACATTTATGTTCCATTTATCTTTAGTAGATGAAACTTATGGAAAAGTATTCTATATTAGAAACAACTACAAAAAGAGGCCGGCCAAGCTTGGAGAATAACCCCAACCGTTTGATTGGACAGATGCCTCCAACTGATAAGAAGCAGCAACCATCAAGAGAATGCAAAGTTTGTAGCTCCAAAAAAGATTAAAACAATAAGAGATGCAGAAAAGAAACTCGGTACCATTGTACAGATTGTGATGTTGGCCTTTGGATCACATACTTTGAAATTTATCTCACAAGAAAAAATTATTAATGTTCCTTTATATTGTGCCATAAGTGTAATAAAATTTTCATTTAATGTTTAAAACACATGCTTTGTAAAAAATTTTCTCCTTTATTGGAAAACCAACATTCAGTGATTATAACCCAAAATGTTTGCTTTACTGAAAAAATTAAATTTCGTATTTCAAGCTAAAAATTAATCCAAAAATTAAAAATGAATACATATATTGAACATGTACTCAGTTTTACATAATTTTCTTGCATAAAAAAATAGGCCCTTTTAGGACTGTTTTCTTCAAAATTATTTAACTATTAAGGAGTTAATTTGCAGAGGTGGAAGCAGAATGTCATTTGGGTTTACTAGAGGGTCATTTGGGACATTTCTCTTACTGGATTTCAGATTTCTAGACGGCCATTTGTCTTGTCTGTAGTGCGATTTTAAATATCTACTGTCCCACAAACACAGAAATCTGCAGTACTTGGTATAGACAAATTGTATCCCCATGAGTAAAGCAATGACTTTCAAGTCCCAACGGATTTTCCATTTATGATCCTCGTATTATATTAACTCTAGAAGTAATTTTACATTTGCATGTTTTCTTCATGTGAACGGAATGTCCAATGGGAATAGAAGGAAGAAGGTTGTCAGAGTGTAATAATACTGCTTTCAAACTAACCTTGAAAGATTTTACAAACAACCTCTAGTTATTTGGACCTTAACTGATGTTAATGAAATTACTCAGCCATTAACATCAATACATGCAATCGCATGTTCTTCTAAAAAAATGAAGATTCTTTTCACAAGTCGTGTACTCTGTAACCTTGATGTCTGGTAGGAGTAGATTTTATTGCTGCAGTCTGGATGCCAGAAGCTCTGCCTTTTGCTTTAGAGAGATCTCTCACAAGTTCACTCGATTCTGATTAATTCAGTCTTTGGGGATTCGTTACTAGAATCATGCACTATTGTCTGTTCTTTGTTCTACTGAAGATATAGGTTGCACTCAAGACACACCTTCAGAGGTGGAGCTGTTACACCCCTTTTGTAGAAGTTAAAAATCAATCCTGAGACAAGTTCTTGCATCTACCACTTAAATGAACATCACAAAGATCATACACCGAATGTAAAGATGAGTGAAAATACAGCTATTTATGAGTAAGGAGGAGTTTTGATTCAATAAAACAAGAGCTAATCTAAAGTTTTTATGGTGATTTTCATGTTTAGCGGGCCAAATACACCTAAATAATCTATTTTTGAGCCCAAAACATTTTTGGTGTTGCTTAGTGTAATTAGTTGCCAGCACTATATAATGCCCCATCGGCTATAATTTACATAATGAATGTTACAATTATTGACTGACACTTTTCCAGACCTTAGGTCGTTTAAATATAGTTAAATGACAACTGACATAAAGCAGTAATACAGATACCTCAGCAAGGTTATGAAAAAACTTTCTGGAAGGTACAATAGATGCTAAATGAAAAATAAATAACAATACATTAAGAATAAAAACTTACAATAAATAATTTACAAATATCCTATGTTGGAAATACTTGTGACATTTTTTCAGGATAAGGAGTATGAAACAAAAATGTTTGAAAACCACAAAAAACAGAGTATCAATCTCATAAAAAATATATTATGCCAAGCATTGCTTGAACTTTATAAAAAAAAAATTATATTAAACCATTATTTGAGAATGAAAAAAAAAGCTCTAAACTGCAAAAGTGAGCTTTATAAAAACCTGTCACTTCTGGTCATTTATCCTTTTACTTTCTTATATACATCTTGTGGATTCTAGCTACTTTTCTCACCATTCAAAATCAAAAATTAAATTCTTTTATTCAATCAAACACATTTTTTCAGAGTATTGGAGTGTGGTTTAAAGAAGCTCATCTATTCACTACTGCCCCATTAACACTCTTGTACCTACAGTGGGTACAAAAAGTATTTGCACACATACATTTTTGTTCACAATTTATAAGAAAATGCATTAAGAAATACAAAAATTGGCATTTTAAAAATAAAATAAGCCTATTCGTTTAAATTAATTACAAAAAATACAATAATATTAATAAAAAACATTTTTTGCAACAATATTAAAATATCTTATGACAAAAAAGTATTTGCACTCTCAAATCAACTTTAGTAAATTCGCATTTTTTTTGCTAATTATTTGACAGTTATCCCGCAGTAAATAACATACGTAAGACGACTATAAAAGGAGGTATTGTCGAAACTTTATCAGTTGATTGTCGATTTCAAATTGTAATGGCACCTAAGAAATCTGAATTGCCGATTTCGTTGCGAGAAAAAATTGTTTCTCTACGTGAAAATGGCCTAAGTTATCGAGAAATAGGTAAAAAAGTAAATGTTTGCTTCTCTACTGTTCGGTATGTTATAAAACGTCATAAAGAAAGAGGATCTACATCAAATAACTTGCGCTCTGGACGCCCAAAGAAACTTTCTCTGCGAATTAAACGAAAAATCGTAAGAGAAGCATCGAAAAATCCATTTGTTAGTGCAATTACATTAGCCAATGATGTCGCTTCAACATCTGGAGTTCAAATCTGTGCCGCGAAGTGTTCGAAATGTCCTGCATGATGCACAAATTTATGGGAGATCTCCAAGGAAAAAACCTCTCATAACTGAACGAAATAGACTGAAGAGACTTGAATTCGCTAAGGAATATATCAATAAGCGAATTGATTTCTGGAAAAATGTCATATTCTCCGACGAGAGTAAGTTCAATATCTTTAAATCAGATGGCAGGAAATTAGTTTGGAGAAAATCTTGTACTGCTTTTCATACCAAAAATGTGTTACCTACAGTTAAACATGGAGGAGGTTCTGTTATGATTTGGGGGTGCATGGCTAGCAAAGGAGTTGGTAATTTGTGTTTCATTGATGGGAATATGACAGCTCGAACCTATATTGATGTGTTGCGAGATAACTTGCCACAAAGTGCAATAAAATTGGGTAA
Source organism: Trichonephila clavata (assembly GCA_019973975.1). Taxonomy (NCBI): domain Eukaryota; kingdom Metazoa; phylum Arthropoda; class Arachnida; order Araneae; family Nephilidae; genus Trichonephila; species Trichonephila clavata. The sequence continues at coordinate 50,543 of BMAO01037915.1, forward strand.
CAGTAATTCGTACTATTTTCAGCAAGACAATGATCCCAAGCCCACTGCCGGTATAACAAGTATGTGGTTGCTTTATCATGTATCCAGAAAACTTGCCACTCCACCACAATCACCAGACTTAAATCCTTTGGAAAATTTGTGGAATTCTGTGGATTTAAAAATAAGAAAAAGGAAGATTTCCAGTAAATCTGCCCTTAAACAAGCCCTTATTGAAGAGTGGTCGAATACTGACCCTACTGTTACAGAAAATTTAATTAAATCAATGCCAACAAGATTACAAGCAGTAATAGATGCTAAAGGAATGCATACTAAATATTAGTTATTTGAAATTTGCTTATATATTTTATTTCTTTTGTATTCATGCAGGTGTGCAAATACTTTTTTGACACGAGATATTTTAATTTTGTTACAAAAAAGCATTGTTATTTAAATTATTGTAATTTTTCTGTTTGTTTTGGATGATTAAACTTATTCTGATTTGGCAATACCAATTTTTTATTTCTTAATGCTTCTTTTTTTATGAATTGCAAACAAAAAAGTAGGTGTGCAAATACTTTTTTTACCCACTGTATATATTGTGAGGATTCCACTAACAGAATTGCTATTTAAAGCTTATGATTATACTTTTTCACACACCCAAATGCATATTCTCTCCACATTTTGGCATTTAAATTTGGATGCAACAAAACCTGCATATATAGGATCATTCAATGATTTTTTATTAAAAACCTCTTACAATATTACTTTTAACCCCATGAAATAATGGAACCTGACTAATGCACGCACGGTAATGAAAACCACAGAAAATTTAAAATAGAGTGATATTTAAAAAAAGGTAAAAACCCCCTCATCAGGAGGTAAGATTGCTAAAATGGCACATTGGTAACATTTCTTTCCCTAATGAAATAGTGGGCAAGATCAATAACCCACTCTGAAGTTTTGATATTTTGTGATGTTTAAATCTGGAAGTTTAACACATAATGCCCAAGGCAAAAAAAAAAAATAATAATAATAGCAATTCCTTATTTGGCTGTCTCTCTAGAATGAGTTGTCAAATTACCACTACAAATCAATAGTCACTGCCTTACGTAAAATATACAACTTTCTAAATAGATAAGGAGAAATTATTTCAGTTACCAGTTTTAGGGCAGTTAAACAATTCACAAATCAGTACTTACGTATTATCGCAACCTATTGGCAAACATTACATGAAATGAAACACATGACTGCAACACATGTGAAATTGGGGTAGCCAACTTGGCGAGCTATCTTGAATGTCAGCGATAGTGCAATAATACGCAAGTACCCACAAATCTTGTCTTTTATTCATATACCTCCACTTTCCAAAGCTTTCATTGCACTGAAGCATACATCGCAGTAACAGCACTTTTATACATCCAAAAAAAGAAAAGGAATACTCTTTTTTAAAAATTGTTACTTATGTATTATTGCAACAATGCCAACATTCCAAATAACTCGTCAAGTTGGCAACCTCAATTTCATATGTGCCATACACACTGAATTGGCAACTACATTCTTCATTTCAAATAATGATGATGATGTTGTATCCATGACATGACCAAATCAGACAGTACCATGGGCCCAGATTACTGTTTTGGCAATCTGTGCAATATTGTCCACATAAAAATTTGTTGATGTGAAAAGTACACCAATTTCTTGTAGAGCAGCAAGAATAGCTGGACAGTCAGAAATATGAGCAGGTGTTAGCTCTGTATCTAAATAGTTATCACAATTCCTGTATTTTCTTCTACCATCCCTATCAACTTCATTCCTCTGTAATGACCTGTTCTTAGCCTAGCAATAGTTTTTGTTATAAGGCCGTCTCCACTTATACTACAGATTTGATGCTTTACAGGAATTGACTTCTCTTTCAATTTGAAATTTGTGACAGCGTTTGTGTCTAATAAAGTAACGTTGAAAAAGTTGTCAGTATTAAGATTTCTAGCTTCTTTCGCCAGTTTATCCACATTTTCCATTGTCTGTAATGTCTACATGTGCAGGTAACTATTGGAAGAAGCAGACTTTATGTAAATCCTGTAATCTAAACAGATGACAGCAAATCTCTTCAGTAATTCATGAACCTCCCTTTAGAATTGCCTGAAGGGCTGCTTTTGAGTCACAGAAAATGACGAGACCCTTAGCCTGTTCTAGAAAAGGAGATCAAGAGCCTCAATTATTGCAAGAAGTTCACAAATGAAGCAAGAGGTAATGGCACCAGCACTGATTACTCATTGGTAGTTTGCATCACTTAGAGTGGTCATAAATACCCCAAACCTCTATTCAAGAAAATTTCATCAGAAAAACCACCTCTATAGGCAAACACAAAATCATCTTTGGATATTTATCAATGGTGAAATTGTTGAATCGGCCACTGGTCCGCCAAATTATGAAAAATCGCTAATTTGGCGAGTTTTTGCGTGTTGTGTTTTGAAGTAGCAACCCTACTACAACACAATCCGCCTTCTCCCTCACTGATACAAAAATCAAAAGGGTTACCAGATTTGGTAAAAAAAAAAAACTTGGCGGGATAAGTGGCCGATTCAACAATTCAACCTTATCAATAGTCTTGAACCCTTTAGCCTTGATGATACTAGTGGGCTCCCTCTTAGTACATGGTTCTAATAAATTTGTTATAATTGTGGTGTTCTTAGGAAGCCCAGCAGAGAAATTCGTTTCATATAATGTTGCCAATAGGTTGCAATACTACGTAAGTACCAAAAGAAATCTATCCAGGTCACCATGTGGTCTGTCAAAACTGATAAATGTCAACCCCTTTATGAAACCATTGTTTTCAAATAATAGGAATGTAAAATTTCCTCCTCTCTTATTTTCTGAATTACAAAAATTCTCCTGCTCAGCAGGCAAACAGTATGTTACTCTGTTGCCCCTGTTTAACCCTTCGTTAGATGTACAAATTTCTGAGATGCATAGTAAAAATAATTTTGGTGCCACATTCATATGATGAATAGGAATGTGCCCCTCCTTTCATCCTTTGTACTAGGGTTCAGTACAAAGGATGCAGCTGACTGCTTCACATTTTGGACAGCAGAGACCCTTGAATTTTTAATCCATTTTTAATGACTTTCTACTATTTGGTTAACTTTTATGTTTTTCAGTAACATAGTGTAGTTTTCAAATTCATACTAAAATAGCTCAAAACAAGTATTTTACAACTTTTTTAAGACGGCCTTTCTGCTGGAGGTTGAGATGCCATCTGAAAGAAACCACCCAAAGACGCCATCTACGAAGATGGCCTCAGAGTAATGTTCACATGCCTTGCCCATTATGACTGAAGAAATATCTGATGCACAATGCTTTGTTCAAGACAAAGAAAAATGAGAATTAGCAACAACTTTGAAGAGGAAGTACTATTCCCTTGTCAGGAGATAAAAAAAGACTATTAAAATTTCGTTGTGTAAAATATGAAATATTCATGTGCCTTGCACATTATTATAAAGACTGCAACAAAGAAACTCAAAAAAGTAAACAGGGTAGTGGTGACAATGATAACTAACCACTAACTTTGTAATGCAAGTTTTTTTGTTTAAATTGAAATTTCTGATTCAAACTTAGATGTTTTACATGTGTAACAAACATAAATATCTAACGGTATCAAATTTGTGCCAAAGTAATTTGTTATTAAAGATGATTACAGCATTAAGTATATCTTTTACTATTTGTATAGACACATTTAGTTTTGTTCAATGAGATAATAACTAAAAAATGTTTAGATTTCTCTGGGTTTTTTTTAATTTTTCAATTTTCGAATTCATACGTGAACCTACATTTTTGGGCCACATTACTCTTTTCACTTCCTTTTTTTTAACACATCATAGCTCATGTGATTTGTATCAATTTTTTCCTGACAGCTATTGAATGCTTGAGTGACACAGGTAGATAGGGGTACTTCTGTCTATTATTTCAATAATAATCCATTACTTTGTTAGATAGGTAATATGCTATATCGATAAAACAAATTTAAGAGTTTCAATAATAAACATTGCCCCTTATGTAAATACTTTAGACATAACAGTACTTTTTAGTCAAATATCACACCAATAAAATAAATAAATCCTATTTATACGTAAGTATGAGGTGATGCTACTGAGAGATGCTTCATGCCTACAGATGGAAGTTTTCAAAACACATCTAGCAGAGGGTTAACAATACACATAGGTCAATCATCAGTAACAATGGAGAGAATAATAGTTTTTTTCTTAAAACTATCTTCTAAAAGTAAAGTGATATCTAAAGTTAATTCTTGTATTTAAAAAATTCCTTTTCCCAAAAATGTTGCTGACTCATATCTGGCAGCAGACTAACAGAAATTAAGTTGATTTTACAGAACATCAATTATGACTGATCTAGAAAATGATCTATGTCAACTTGAATCAACAAGTCACAGAAGACTCAAAAATACAGAAGGTCGGTACCGTCATCTTGCTAATTTTCTTTATAATGGATACGAATGCAGCTTTAGCAGTCCAAGGTGAGGAGATCAATTTCAGTAATTTGATGTGTTTCGTATTTTGAACCCAAACGCATTCCATTATGCTACACTACGTCTTTTTAAAATCGATTTTTGAAATAGTAGCACATACAACTTCAATTTGTTGAAAATATCTACAGAAAAAAACTTTGCATTTAAATCAATAACCAAAAACATTAAATTCAGATCAAACGGGATCAACACTAACAAAAAAATTTTAAAAACGACCATTATTTCTTTCTATACAGATATAAAAATAAAAACAAAGAATGATCATTACACTTACTTGATTTGTAAGATATTCATCAATTGCTTCCAAAGCTGGCCCGGTCAGTCTAAGAAAGACCAAAACTTTACTGTTACGTTTTTTATCCATAAGTTGAAGATCATATTGATTCCCATTTGAAAGAGAATCCATCTCCAGATAAATTTTAGAATCAAGATTCAAACCGATAATGAAGAAAACAAAAAACACGTGTATTTTAAACGAATATTTTCATCTATATGCCACTTAATTCAACGCCATAATTATCCGGTAAACTAAAAATCGTTGAAGAGAGCTATTCTCAGACAAGAGAGGAGAAAACATAAGGCAGCCACTATTATGCAGGGTTACACATCCAAGACAATTTCTCGCCAAGATCGGAGCCCATTTACGATGCCAAAACTTTTCGTTTTCTCCATGAATAGGAACTTAACATTCATACCATACTCCCGAAAATTGGAATCGGATTATTTAAAAAAAATGCAACCATCGTCGGGAACTATTGGTTAAATAAAAAGATAAAAATATATTTCAAATAAAATAAGTCAATTAATTCAAACAAAGTTCTTTTTTAATTTAAATGCAAATAATCACCCTATAATAAGAAATATTTTTCAAGAACGATTCACAGAGGCTAAAAGAGCTAAAACTTTTTTTCATTCTTTTTCTTTGTAAATTTTGAATTTTCTACAAAACAGTTGCGCAGGCACTTAATTTTAAGTATTTCCGATCACTGGCGTGGCTATTCCTGGGTGGGCCCTGTATCAAAACTCCTTGGGAGCTCTTTTTTGAAACACCTAGCATTTTACAATTTTCTTCTTACGCATGTTGGGGTCTTTGTAGCTTTTAAGGCACCGTATCAGTCATACGGCGGTAGGCACGCCCCTGTTACCAATGAACATTTATTGACAGATTTCTTTTGTATTAATTTTAAAAAATTTGTGGTCATTTTATCTGATGTCAGTTAAAAAAAAAAATTAGTCGATAATTTAACTGTAATTATATTAGTATTACAAACAATAAAGAAAATCTTAAAAAAGCGCTATTGAAACCTAATAAATTTTCTTTCATTAAGAATAAA